>JAODAL010022437.1:0-64719 GCA_025379985.1 Phyllomedusa bahiana | reverse complement strand
GAACAAACTCCTGTGCACGGAGGGAGCCCCGAGTTTCTGTCCGTTTCCATTCTGCTTCTTGCATATTCCGATCCTGCTTCACTTCGCCTCTGCCGGAGCATTTAGACCAAATAAAACCCGGTCTGCCTGTCGGAGCTGCCGAGCGCTGCACTGCGCCGCACTTTGCCGACTCGCCATCATACAGTCCTCGGAGTTTTCGAGCGCGCCGCGTCCCGCCCCGGAACGCCTACACTGGGTCCACACCGCGCCCACTGCCCGCCCCTTCATGCGAGGCGCAGCTGAAAGTGGCGAACACTGCGCCTAACACTGAATCCTCGCGTCCGACAGCGGGATTCAGGCCGGGAGGAGCGGTATACGCCAAAAAACGGGCGAAAAGCCCGATCATACATGTCGCCCTTAGTGAGGAAAATTTGGCTCTAAGAGTGACAGAAAAAACTGAGAGGCTAAAATACTTAATTCCTTTCAATAGATGAGGACAGCTTGCAAGCAGGGGTGTAGCTATAGGAGGTGCAGCGGTATCAGCTGCTACGGTGCCCTGCATCCTGAGGGAGCCCAAAAGTCCCTTTGACACATAGGAGATTTGGAGACGATGTGTTATACAATTACTGAACCCCCAAAACTGCAAAAACTGAACTTTTGGGCACTGAGTATGATTTAGCAAATCCAAGCACTCTGTATAATATATATCCATGTATATGAGAGTTAGGCATTATGTGAGCCTGCAAATGTCACCAAATAACAGCTTCTGGGTGTGGGAAAGATGCAGCCAGCAAAACCAAACTCCCTAACTATTGCTGTCTATGGAGAGGAAAATGCTATCTAACTAAGAGCAGTCTGTACAGTACAAAGTGAGCTGAAAATGGTGTTCACAAGGCAATAATGTGAAATATATATAACATGGTCATGTGATTTTAGTAGCCAGTAAGAGCCTTACACCTCAGTGATGACGTTTTTGACACTTCTCTGTGCTCTGCACTGATTGAATGGCCGACAAAAGTGCAGAAAAGTGATTGGATGGCACCAAAAGTGCAGAAAGCTGCTGAAAGTGAAACGGAAAATGGCGTTTCGAACTAGAACTACAACTTTACTTGAATGAACAGTGAAATGTTTGGTTCGAGTTCTAAAAATTCTGGTCATGTGATGAGGGGGAATTTACCAGAAAAGGAGATGCTACTCGGGAGGGTTAATGGTGATAGGAAACAGAGGAGACCACAGGCCTGTTGGTTGGAAACCATCAAGAATGAGATGGGAATGAACACCAAGTAACTGAATGAAGATGTGTAAAACAGAAAAGTTTGGAGAGAACTGGCCTACAGGGTATCTAAGGGTCAGATATGGCAAAAACTTGCCTACAGAGTATCCAAAGGTAAGACATGACGAAAACTGGCCTGCAGAGTATCCAATGGTCGGACATGGTGAGAACTGGCTTACAGTGTATCTAATGATCAGACATGAAGAGAACTGGCCTACAGAGTATCCATGGTTTGGACATGATGAGAACTGGCCTACAGAGTATCCAAGGTTTGGACATGATGAGAACTCTACAGAGTATCCATGGTTTGGACATGATAAGAAATAGCCTGCAGAGTATCCATGGTTTGGACATGATGAGAACTGGCCTACAGAGTATCCATGGTTTGAACATGATAAGAAATAGCCTGCAGAGTATCCAAGAGTCAGATATGGTAAGAACTGGCCTACAGAGTATCCAAGGGTCAGACATGGTAAGAACTGGCCTACAGAGTATCCAATGGTCAGACATAAAGACAACTAGCCTACAGAGTATTCAGTGTTAGACATGGCGAGAACTAGCATGTAGAGTACCTAATGGTCAGACGTGGCGAGAACGGCTATAGAGTATCCAAAGTTGGACATGGTGAGAACTGGCCTACAGAGTATCCAAGGGTTGGATATAGTGAGAACTGGCCTACAGAGTATGCAAGGATCAGATATAGTGAGAACTTACAGATATAGCGAGAATTTACAGAGCATCCAAGGGTCAGGCATGATGAGAACTGGCCTACAAAGAATCCAATTGTTGGACATGGTGAGAACTGACCTACAGGGTATAAAAGGGTCAGACATGAAGAGAACTGGCCTACAGAGTATCCAAGGGTTGGATATAGTGAGAACTGGCCTACAGAGTATCCAAGGGTCAGGCATGATGAGAACTGACCTACAGAGAATCCAAGGATCAGACATGGTGAGAAATGACCTACAGGGTATACAAGGCTCAGACATGAAGAGAACTGGACTACAGAGTATCCAATGGTTGGATATAGTGAGAACTGGCCTATAGAGTATCCAAGGGACAGGTATGATGAAAACTGACCTACAGAGAATCCAAGGATCAGACATGGTGACTACTGGCCTTCAGAGTATCTAAATGGATAGAATATACAGTATTTTTTTCTATATGTGTTACATAAGGGATAATGTCCCATCTACTAAGAAGTCCATGGTCTTAGAACTTGTTTGACACAAATTTCCACAAATATTCCTAAAATAGGATTGGAAAATAGACCAAATTATGTAAATGAAGGAACAAAGCCAAAGGAGTTTTGCACCTCGGAAAGGAAAATTGGATTTTTGTTGTGGAAGGTCTTTGGGTACCCATTAAAATAGTCTTGCATTGGTTGTATCTTAAAGTGGAAGAAAGTAATGGGTCAAAATGTCATACGTACACCAAAGTAGTACTAGTAAAAACGACAACTTCTCCCACACAAAACAAGCCCTCATGCAGTAATGTCAACAACAGAATGGGAAAAAAGGCTCTCGGAAGGCAGGAAAGAAAAAACCCCAAAACAGTGTCACCACAGATGTGTAGGGAAGGGGTTAAGGAAGAACAAACATTTCCAGCAGCTCCTGGCAGAGAAAGGGAAATTTCTGCGGTGGCAGAGGACAATGGAAGTACAGCAGAGAAATACGTGATGCGTCTCCGTTTCATAAAACTTGACTTTTTCTAAAGTTTTTTTTCTCACAATTGAACAAAAGGAAATGAAAAAAGTTACCTTTTTCTTTACCTCTAAGATGGGAACGATGCAAGGCTGAAGTCAGATGTGTCAGGTGTTAGCGGAGAGATTTTTATGGAGGGTTTCAGATAAATGAAGCTTTTTTCTCTGCTGAATAGAAGGTTCACGGTGATAATTCATCGACTTGTGGAGTCAAGGATTTATGCTGCTGAGAAATGAATCATACAATTCTGAGACTTGCTCATTGAAATGTTATAAACAAAACAGATTACCTCTGGCATAGAGCGCTCCTATAGCCTGTAGGTGATACATTGTACAGGAGCGCTCCATGCTGGAGATAACCTGTAAGTGATGCATTATAGAGGAGGTCTCCATGCTGGAGATAACCTGTAATTGATGCATAATATAGTAGCGCTCCATGCTGGAGATAACCTGTAAGTGATGCATTATAGAGGAGCGCTCCATGCTGGAGATAACCTGTAAGTGATGCATTATAGAGGAGCGCTCCATGCTGGAGATAACCTGTATGTGATACATTGTATAGGAGCGCTCCATGCTGGAGATAACCTGTAAGTGATGCATAATATAGGAGCGCTCCATGCTGGAGATAACCTGTAAGTGATGCATTATAGAGGAGCGCTCCATGCTGGAGATAACCTGTAAGTGATGCATTATAGAGGAGCGCTCCATGCTGGAGATAACCGGTATGTGATACATTGTATAGGAGCGCTCCATGCTGGAGATAACCTGTAGGATGCATAATATAAGGACGCTCCATGTGGAGATAACCTGTAGTGATGCATTAAGAGGAGCGCTCCATGCTGGAGATAACCTGTAAGTGATGCATTATAGAGGAGTGCTCCATGCTGGAGATAACCTGTAAGTGATGCATTATAGAGGAGTGCTCCATGCTGGAGATAACCTGTAAGTGATGCATTATAGAGGAGCGCTCCATGCTGGAGATAACCTGTAAGTGATGCATACGTAGGAGCGCTCCATGCTGGAGATAACCTGTAAGTGATGCATGTATAGAAGCACTCCATGCTGGAGATAACCTGTAGGTGATGTATGTATAGGAGCGCTGCATGCTGGAGATAACCTGTAAGTGATGCATTATAGAGGAGCACTCCATGCTGGAGATAACCTGTAGGTGATGTATGTATAGGAGCGCTGCATGCTGGAGATAACCTGTAAGTGATGCAGTACAGAGGTGCGCTCCATGCTGGAGATAACCTGTAAGTGATGCATTATAAAGGAGCGCTCCATGCTGGAGATAACCTGTAAGTGATGCATGTATAGGAGCACTCCATGCTGGAGATAACCTGTAGGTGATGTATGTATAGGAGCGCTGCATGCTGGAGATAACCTGTAAGTGATGCATTATAGAGGAGCGCTCCATGCTGGAGATAACCTGTAAGTGATGCATACGTAGGAGCGCTCCATGCTGCAGATAACCAGTATGTGATGTATGTACAGGAGCGCTCCATGCTGGAGATAACCTGCAGGTGATGTATGTATAGGATCGCTCCATGCTGTAAATAACCTGTAGGTGTTGTATGTATAGGAGCGTTCCATGCTGGAGATAACCTGTAGGATATGTATGTATAAGAATGCTCCATGGTGGAGATAACTTGTAGGAGATACATTGTAAAGGAGCACTCCATGCTGTAGATAACCTGCAGGGGATGTTTATATAGCAGCACTCCATGCTGGAGATTACCTGTAAGTGATGCATGTATAGGAGCACTCCATGCTGTAGATAACCTGCAGGGGATGTTTGTATAGGAGCGCTCCATGCTGTAGAAAACCTAGGTGATGTATGTATAGGAGCTCTCCATGCTGGAGATAACCTGTAGTAGATACATTATATAGGAGCGCACCATGCTGGAGATAACCTGTATATGATACAATGTATAGGAGGAGCGCTCCGTGCTGGAGATAACCTGTAAGTGATGCATTATATAGGAGTGCTCCATGCTGGAGATAACCTGTAAGTGAAACATTGCATAGGAGCGCCTCATGGTGGATATAACCTGTAGGTGATACATTGTATAGGAGCGCTCCATGTTGTAGATAACCTGCAGGAGTTGTTTTTATAGGAGCTCTCCATGCTGGAGATAGCCTGTATGTGATGTATGTACAGGAGCTCTCCATGTTGTAGATAACCTGCAGGTGATGTATGTACAGGAGCGCTCCATGCTGCAGATCACCTGTAGGGTATGTATAGGATATCTCCTGCATGGAGCGCTCCTATACATACATAATCTACAGGTGAGCATGGCACGCTCCTCCATAGTAACTCTGTGGGTACACATCTGTTGGCCTGGTGACACACATCCTCATGCTTATGTATCCTACATATGATGGTTATTTAACACTTATTATTAAAAAGAAGTCTTCCGATTTTACTTGTCATACCAGGACTGGCCACACGGTGCGCTGTGGTGAAGAATCTGCTTTCATTCAAATACCAGATTCAATTCCCTACAGCACCACCCAATGGTCAAAATATTTTTAGATTAATTAAGATTTTCTGCTCTAAGATCTTTTCTTGCTTATGTCAGAAGACAGAAAATAGTTAAATCAGCCTTAATTTACTACAGAAGCAGCTTCATTTGGGAGCATAAAAAAGAAAAATGCCATTACGGTTTATTTCATCGCATGTGTTTAGGTTTTAAGAGGCCTTCCTGTTGGAAAATGGCTCCAATTTAATAGCAAATTGCATGCTGAAGCAAATTGCCGTCATTATTACACAGTTGTTCGTATCAGCTGCAGCAATATGGGAATGAGAGCCAGAGCCCGATGCACGGCTGTCACCGAGCGCCTCATTCACACAAGAACCATACGGCTGAACGGCGTCCAAGGGCTGTTTGGTTGGCATCCAATTTCTTGGCGCGCTGTGAGGGCTTTCGAGTACATGAGCGCTGCATGAATATGATGATTCTCGGATTGCGTGTTCCGGCTCCGGCAGTCGCACATATTGTGGTGAATGTTTTATCGTCATGACTGGCCGGCTAAGCACAATCTGCGCAGACCTAGCAGAGCCGATAGTGCGACCTTGTCTTAAAGAGAACATGACACCTTTATATACACAGATCAGTTCTGAAAAGCATTGGCATACTGCTGTCTGGGTCGCCCAGCTCTGACCTGTCGAGGCCTGGACTCCTCAGGAACTCTAACATGTCCTGTGGTATCAGCAGCAAATGCGTTAAAGCGAACCTGTCACATAGTTAATGCCCCCCTTGCTGAGGACAGAACAAGCCAGTGTCAGACCTGCTGTTCCCAGCGCTGTGCCCCTTATTCTGTAAGATGCTGTAGTTTTCATGTATTTAATGCTCAAATCTGCAGTTTTCAGCCAGAAGAGTCCTTCAAAGAGTCCGTTTTTTTCAAACACGGCCAATCGGATGCTAGCTACGCCCACCTCAACTGACAAACCTATTACTTTGAATAGGTAATGACATGTGAATAACTGTCAGTGGGTGGGGCTAGCCTTTGGTGGGCGGGGCTAACACCTGCTCATGAATAAGATTTGAGGGGTAAATGCTCTAAAACTGCTGCATCTTACAGAATAAGGGGCACAGCGCTGGGAACAGCAGGTCTGACACTGGCTTGTGCTGCCCTCAGAAAGGGGGGCTTAACCTATGTGACAGGTTCCCTTTAAATCATGTAAGTTGGACGGTGCGCAGTCCATGGGTTGGAGACAAATGCTCGTTCAGATTTTGGTGCCCAAGTCAACGCTTTGATCTCTTTGTCACGTTCCTTATTGCTGCACTGTTTTTGCAATGGGGCCTTATCACTGCTGACAATGTATAAAGGGGCCCGTGTCACTATCCTGCTGCATGAGGGGTGGATCCTTGGTCTGATATAATGTAGTAAAGATAGTAGACTAGTATGTGTCACGAGTACATCCACATGGATGCTGGCCCCCTGGCAGAACATGGCCCATCACAGTGCTGCTCTAGTCCCCCTCCTCTCTCACATATAGACTGCTGCTCCAGTCCCCCTCCTACTTACTCAACATATAGAGCTGCTGGCCTCATAGTCTCCCCCTCTCTCACATATAGACTGCTGCTCCAGTCCCCCTCCTCTCTCACATATAGACTGCTGCTCCAGTCCCCCTCCTCCCTCACATATAGACTGCTGCTCCAGTCCCCCTCCTCTCTCACATATAGACTGCTGCTCCAGTCCCCCTCCTCTCTCACATATAGACTGCTGCTCATGTCCTCCCTCCTCCACTTCACATATTAGAGCTGCCTTCTCCAGTCTCGCCTCCTCTTCTCACATGATAGGGAATGCTGCGCTCCAGTCCGCCCTCCTCGGCTACAGTATAGATCTTGCTGCTCCATTCCGCCTCCTGCTGATGACTATACTGAGACTGTACCTGCCTCCAGTCCCTCCACTCCTCTGTCGGTTGTAGAGTACTTGCTCCAGTCCCCCTCCTCTCGTCGCATATAGCCTGCCTGCTCCAGTCACCCCGTGATCCCTCAAATATAGACTGCTGCCTCCGAGTCCCCCTCTCTCCTCGACACAGTTGACGTGCTGCCTCCAAGATCCACCCTCCTCTCTCACATATAGACTGCTGCTCCAGTCCGCCTCCTCTCTCACATATAGACTGCTGCTCCATTCCGCCTCCTCTATGACATACAGACTGCGCTCTTCTTTTTTTTGTATCGGTCTTCATACTCCAGTCCCCCTCCTGTCTGTTTCACATATGACTACTGCTCCCCAGTCGCCCATCCTCCTGCACATATAGACTGCTGCTCCAGTCCGCTCCTCCCTCTATTAGAATGCTGCTCCAGTTTCCGCCCCTCTCCCTCACACATAGACTGTGCTCCAGTCCCCCGTCCTCCATATCACATATAGACTGCTTGCGCAGTCCACCTGCCTCCCTTCACATATAGGACTGCTTGCTCCAGTCCGCCCCTCTCTCTCACATTTTGACTGTGCTCCAGTCCTCCTCCTCTCTAACATCCAAATCAACCTGCTAGGCTACAGGTGCCCATCCTCTTCTCGCACATGATTAGCGGACTTGCGCTCCAGTCCCCTACCTCTTCCTCACACTATAGACTGATGCCTTGCTGCATTATCCTCATCCTCTATGTACATTACAGAGACTGCTGCTCCAGTCCCCCTGCTCTCTCACATATAGCCTGCTGCTCCAGTCCCCCTCCTCTCTCACATTGAGTGGTGCTCCTTTTCCTCCCCCTTATGAACATACAGGACTGCTGCTCCAGTCCCTCTCCTTCTCTCACAAATAGACATGCTGTCTACAGTGCCCCATCATTACTGCTCATCTTATAGACGTGCAGAGAGGAGATGCTCCAGTACACCCTCCTCTCTGACATGTATAGACTGCTGCGTTTCCCACGGTCCCCTCCTCGCTGCTCACATATAGATCTGCTGCTCCATGTCTCCCTCCTACCCATAAACACTATAGGACTGCTGCTGCAGATCCCCATCATTCTGCTCACAGTATGAGGACTGCTGCTCCAGTCCCACCTCCTCTCTCACAAATCGACTGCTGCTACAGTGCCCCATCCTCTCTCACATTGATAGTAAATCATGCTGTTTTTTTTTTATATTTTGTATTATCCTAACTATTCATTTTTTTCTGTCTGGGTTAAACAATCCCCTTTTCTTGTTCTTTATTAAGCTGACAGTGCCCATCCTCTGTCTCACATATTCCATTGCTGACTGTGGGGACCTCGGGGTTGTAATCTGCTTGTTTGTTCTTATTCAGTATCACACATCTCCCTAGCGCATATATAGACTGTGCTCGTAGTTCCCACTACCTCTCTGACATATATAGGTACTTGTGTCTTACTCCACGTCCTTCGCTACCTGCTATTCGAATATAGATCTTGTTTCGGTATTCCAGTTCCTCCTCCTCTCTCCTCATCTATATTGCAGACTTGCTGCTCATCTTAGTCCTCCCCTCCTCGTTCATTTCAACATAATAGACTAGCTAGCTCAAGAACATATCCTCATAATGTCCGCCCTCCTCTCATTAAATATAGACTGATGAGCTACATGTTCTCCTCCCTCTAGCTTCATCATATAGAAGAACTGCTTGATGATACTCAGCTTTACCCCTCCTCTAGGTCGACATAAATAGATACATGGCAGCTACAGTCCGCCCTCCTCTCGTACACAGTTATCGAATGCTGCTTTAGTCCTACGTCCTCTCTCAAATATAGGCTGCTGCTCTAGTTTCCTCTCCGTTGTCTGAACAAATGTAGAATGCATGCTCATGATCCTACCCTCCTCGCTGTCTTCACATATTAGATCTTGATCTTGACCCCAAATACCCTTCGTCTCTCACATGTAAGACTGTGTACGTTCTGAGTCCCCTCTGCCTCTTCTCACATATAGATACTGTGCTATAGGTGCACCCTCCTCTCTCACGCATGATGGACTGCAGCCTCCAGTTACCTTCTCACCTGCTGCCTCAGAAAATTGTGGACTGCATGCTCCCAGTCCCCTCTCCTCTCTCACAAATCGACTGCTACTCCAGTCCCCCTCCTCTCTCACATACAGGGGCTGTTAACACGGCACAGGACAAATACCGTTCGGTTTATTAGCGGAGAAAGGCCTTGCCCTTCACATAGACATGTTCATATTCCCTGATTAACGGTCGGAAAGACATGTATGAACAATGTCTATGATTTGTTTGCGGTGACCGTCTCTGGCGCTAGGTCTGAATAAGAATACTGTCCGGTGAATGAATCCCGGCTGCGTCTGGGAAACGAAGCCATAGACTTCTGCTCCAGTCCCCCTTCTTATCTCACAGATCGAATGCTGCACCAGTCCCCCCTCCTCTCTCACATATCGACTGCTGTTCCAGTCCCCCCCTACTCTTTCACAAATCGACTACTGCCCCAGTGCCCCATCCTCTCTCACATATAGCTGCATGCTGCCTGTCCCCCTCCTCTGCTGCCATAATACTAGAAATTGCTGCCTGCAGTCTCCCATACGTCGATCTCTCATCAGTATCGAATGCTGGGCCAGTCACCCCCTCCTTCTCAAATAGTAGACTCGCTGTGCTTGCAGTCCCACCTCCTCTCTCACAAATCGACTGTTGCTACAGTGTCCCATCCTCTCTCACATATACCTGCCTGAGGGAGAGCCTGTATCCCCACATCCTCCTCTCAGTATATTGGAGATGTGACAGCTGTTCCAGAGTCCCCACTCCTCTCTTCAATCATAGGACTGCTGCTCCAGTCCTCCTCCTCTTTCACATATAGACTGGGGAGGATGTGTCGCGAGTTCCCCCATCGCTTGCCTACTCTTCACTTATAGACTGCTGACTCATGTCACCTGCGTTCACTCGTGCACACGTTATAGACTGCTGCTCTCCAGATTCCCCCCTACTCTTTCGACAAAGTGACTAACTGCTCCCCAGTGCCCCTCCGTCTGTCTCACATATATGACTTCGGCTCCCTCAGTTTGACCCATCCTCTCACATATGCTTGTCTGGCTCAAGTCCCCCTCCTCCCTATCATATAGACTGCTGCTCCAGTCCACTCTCTCGCTTTTCTCACAATATATCGAATTGGCTTTTGGCTCAGGCCCATCCTTCACACGTCCTCTTGCATCAATCGACTGTCTTGCTACAGTAGTCCACATCTTGGTCTCTCACATATACCTGCCTGAGGGGACCTGTATCCCACATCCTCCCTCATATATAGACTGCTGCTCCAGTCCCCACTCCTCTCTCATATATAGACTGCTGCTCCAGTCCTCCTCCTCTATTACATATAGACTGCAGTTCAGTCCCCATCCTCTTTCACTTTAGTAGACTTACTAGCACAATGCTCATGTCACCTCTTCCTCTCCACATATAGACCAGAGAACAACTGCGCATGTCCAGCTTCCCGCCCTCCTCATCTCACATATAGACTGCTGCTCATGTGCCTCCTCTCTGCTCTCACATATGTGACTGCTTGCTCAGTCTACCATCCTCTCTCACATATAGACTGCTGATCCAGTACCCCCTCCTCTCTCACATATAGACTGCTGCTACAGTCCCCCTCCTCTCTCACATATAGACTGCTGCTTTAGTCCTACGTTCCTGCTGCTCAATAATATATGTGGTTCCATGTGCACTGTATCTCTTAGTGCCCCGCCTCCGCTACCTCCTAAATATAGACTGCTGCTTTTGTCCTCCTACCTGTATCATTGATTCGGACTGTCTTGACTCGATTACCCCTTCTATGCTCACTTGATAGGACTGACTGCTACAGTCCCCTCTCCTCTCTCACATATAGACTGCTGCTATAGTCCCCCTCCTCTCTCACATATCGACTGCTGCTCCAGTCCTACCTCCTCTCTCAAAAATAGACTGCTGCTCCAGTCCCCCTCTCCTCTCTCGCAAATCGCGAGCTGCTACATGTCCAGTCCCTACCTTCTCTCTGCAGCATCCGAGGGGCTGTTTACACGGCACAGGACAAATACCGTTCGGTTTATTAGCGGAGATAGGCCTTGCCCTTTACATAGACATGTTCATATTCCGCCTGAAAACCCGTGCCGTGGGAACAAGCCCATAGACTTCTGCTCCAGTCCCCCTTCTTATCTCACATATCGATCTGGCATGCACCAGTCCGCTCCTACCTCTCTCACATAGTAGACTGATATGTTCAGTTCGCCCCCCTACTCTCTCACACTATATCGACTGCGTGCCCGCAGTTTTGCCCCATTTCCTCTTCTCAGCTTATTAGACTGCGGTCATGTCTCCATCTCCCTTCACACGTATGAATCTGCTGCTCATGTCCTCCGTGCTCCGCTCTCTCACATTATGTAGACTGCTGCTCCAGTCCCATCTCCTCATGCGTCACATATAGACTGCTGTCTCAGTTTCAGCCTCCTCTGCTCGTCTATATAGACTAGATGACTCGCCTGTCCCCCCTCCCTCTCGTCCTCAATTTAAGTACAGACGTGCTTGTGGACCCATTCCCTCTTCGTCATTTTATAAAATGCGGTGCTTTCATGACACTTCCTCTCATTTGGGTACTCGTGATGTTTTTTTAGAATTGTATACTCTTGTCAGACAACTTTCTCACACTCTAGACTGCTGCTACATAGCCCATCCTACATATTTTTCAAAAAGACCATATAGACCACTGCTGATGGTTTTTTTGTCACATATAGACTACTTTTAGCCCCTACACCTATAGACCACTGGTCATCACCCCTTCCTCTCTCACATTCAGACTGCTGTTTCTCTCTTACATATAGACCGCTGATAGCTGCTCACCTATAGACTGCTACTAGCAGAATACCTTCCATAAACAATACTGACCACAAGAATTGTGCTGTCAACAATAGTCATTTGCTCCCCAAACACCATTCCACTATTCACCAAACATTCAATATATCAGTGCTCAACTCCACTCCAAATCACTTATCAAACCAAAATACTATCAACTATATAACAAACAACAAACCATATCTCCCCCAACAAGATATAGAATCCCCCCAAAATACCCCCCCCCCACCCAATTAATACCCCACCCCCAAAAAACAAATACCCAGCCCCCCCCCCCCACCCCCCCCCCCCCCCCCACAAAATATTTGATTATTGATTTGTTCCCAAAGCAACATGTATGTTGAAATTTTTGTAGTTTAGCGAACTTCGATCTCACCGCGCTGAGGAAAATATATGATTATTTCTAATAGTGAATGCGAAACATTTACCCCTCCCCCCCCCTATTTATCTGTTCTGTGGGAAAGCCTGAAGTATCATGACTCTGTTATGGTGGGGATCTCTGAGGATCTGGAGTGGTGGAACACTGATCTAGGTGACCCAAAGTTTTGTAGGTTGCCCCTGTCTTAGCCATTGAAAAATAATTAGAAATCTGGCAGCTCCAATTACCAACTGTGAACTATACATATTAGGTTCTGAGACTGATTCACATTTTCTGTGTATGTAGAAGCTGGAAACACTAGTAAAAATCTACATGTGGATTGCCAAGCTTCTTCTCTAGTGAACTCTTCATAGACATGTGACATACAGGTATCAATATAGCAACGTGTGAGTTACAATGTATCAAATGATTTTGGTTGCCCCCTTTAGCTTTTAGGCAGTTAGTAAGCCCCCTAAATGGTAGGCTGGTAGGTAGTTAGGGCCCCCTTTAGCTTGTATGTGTTTGGCCCCTTTTTAGTTTGTGAGGTAGTCGGACCCATTTACGGTAGTTAGAAAAAAAAAAAAAAAAAAAACATTACCTTTTCTCCCGCTCCTGGCTCGACTCCGAGCTTGCCCCCTCCTGCCGGTGTTTCCTAGTGGCGCGGAAGCTTAGGCAGGCGTCGGTGATGTGATGTCCACCGCTACCGCATTACCGTCACACACTGACAGGCGGTGCTCTGCTAAGTGCTTATTTAGGTCACTTTAACTCCTTAGGTTCAAGCTGCCAGTGTGTGTCAGGAGCGCTAGCAGCATTGTCCAGAGTCTACGGGCCATGTCTCTGAGCGCTCGGGACACAGGGCCTCGGGATCGATTCAGTGACAGGATGGGCGGCTTGGGCCCCGTGGGAGTTGGCTGCCTGCCTCCAGGGCCCACAGGGGAGCTAGGGGGACCCACCGGTGGCCAGTCCAGAGCTTGATTCGAGGCTTAGCTGCCGCTCGGCTCTCACTTCTTCTCATGAGCATAATAAGAAGGGGACCTGCTTGCATCGAGGCCCCTTGTTTCATTGTGTGCCCCGCACACCCGCACCCCCGCTCCGGCCTTAGTACCCCCTGTACTCCCTGACGTGGGCCTCTGATTAGGAGGGCAATTCTACAGTCATTTAGGAGTTGTGTGTAAAAGGCCGGGTAAGCCTCACTAAATATAAAACTCACTGGTTGGAGGATCCCAGAAACAGATCAACATGGTGGGCTGCTTAGATGTCAAACTCCAACTGTGAGGCCATAGGCAGCCCCAGTCGACACTGGAGAGATCATACCTGGTTGCGGACACATTGCTACAGTCATGAGATATCTAGAATCTTGGGATGCTTCTATAGGCATGTCTCATAGACCAGAAGTAGAGACATTATACACCTCTGAGGCCGAGATGGTGCGCAGTGCTTTATGTTATGACCGTCGGGGCTGCGCCACCTGTCCGTTCTTGTAATTTGGAGAACTTCAGTGCAATTGTGATGAGAGGATCCAATGTGAACTGTGGGACTTCATATATTTTAGCAGTGTCCTTCTTATAGCTGTCTATACAATCATATGGTTGCTCCGGCACTGCCGGTACCACTCAGTCCACAGTGGCGGGCAGCTCTTTGCTGGAACCAGGTAAGTATGTGCTTTATATAAGGTTTGCACTGTATATACAGATTGAGCTATGATTAAGGGTCAGTAAGGACCTGAAACGCGTCAGCCTCTGCCCATTTTTGTTGCCTCTACATATTTCACCAATAAAGAAGCTTGTTTTTTTTATCAAGTTTTGGCCGTTGCTGGTTTCCCCAGTATTTTGTTGGATCTCTTGCTCTTCGCAGACAGTCATTTTTCGTCTAACCCAAGCGGTGAGCTGGCTAATTTACTTCTATTCCAATGATGAGCGGGATTGCCTCATTCATGTAGAAGCTCCTGTCTCCCTCGACCACCTGCCCCCCATCCTGCTACTCCCCGGGCTCGGTGCAGGAAATGATGCTCTGGATAAAAGTTCTGCACATAGGGCTGTTCTGGAACACGGCGACCCGCTTACAGAGCCTGCTGGTGCATGGCTTCTGGTTCGAGTAGACCTTAGTCTTGACGATCTGAATGTTCACCATAGCCCTGGGGAGGAAGTGGGGATGAGCAGAGAGCTGCAGTGTCTATGCCCAGGCCAGGGGCGTAGCTACACGGGGTGCAGAGGTAGCAGTCGCTATCGTCCCCTGCAGTCTGAGGCACATCGGGAGACAGTAACATTGTAAATAGCACATGGTGGCTGGGGGGGCCCATTTAACTTTTTGCACTAGGGCCCAGGAGCTTAAATTTACGCCTCTGGCCCAGGCCGCTCCATATACAGGGAGGGACAGAAGGAGCCTCAGCGCTTTGAATATGGCATGGGTTAGTGCACTATTTTTGCAACACATTTTGTCGTGAAACATTAATAAATGTGTCTGATCTTCTGAATGTGTCGCCCCCTAAGAATTGGTGCAGACAAAAGTGTCCAGGATGGAGGGTCCGTTTTTAGCGCAAATCTGTTATCTATGTGTCGGACATGGCCAACAACATCATTTTTGGTGGACGGCGCATTTCATACATCTGGCCCAATGTCTTTATTTGTATTCTAGCAAAGGTTTGAAGGAATATTCTAGAGAATTTAGCTCAACATTACTAACACATAGGCATGCACATAGTTTGATACCTTCAGGGCTGCCTTAAAGGGGTTTTGCCACAATCTAATGTTGACGTTGGATCCTCCAAAATGGGTATTTAATCACTTTGCTAAATCAATATGTGAATTTTAAAAAGTGTACCTGTGAGACTACAGCCTGACTAAGGATGCCCTAAAGTTTTCCTGACTGTTTACATTAGCTACGACCGAGGAGCTAACAAGAGCTGAGTTTGGCCGCATTTTGCGTTGTTGCACTTCTTAATCTGTGGCAGGCACATGAACGAGCTTTGAAGAAGGAGGGGGTGAAAAGAGCCTTATCTTTTGTACAGAGAATCCCACTGGTTGTACTGTATTATCTGATAAACACGCAGAACTCTCCCTGCTCGAGCCCCCCTACCTCTACCCTTCATACCATTACTTGAAGGAAAGACTAGAAGGCTGCCTGCAGAGCTATCTTTCTCTCCTGAGCAATATAAGGGGGAGAGAATAAAACACATAAAGCTTGTGCACAATACAGTATCACCTCGTGTATTAGCAAAACAACTACATAGACCTGAGTACCTGAACGCGCATGGATGTGGAGCGATGAATCACAGAGAGGAGGTACTTGTTTTATTTTTAACAAAGAAACACAACTCCCCTTTTCTCAGACTTTAGAGATCAGAGCATCAGCCTGTTACGTGAGGAAATCACTTCTTGGCAAAACCCCTTTAAGTAACTTTAGGGCCCCATACAGCGAAAGCATAAGTGGTTCCCTTTACATAAAAAGGGCCCCCGAGAGGAGTAATGCCAATACTGTCCTGATGGCGGCCCTGGATTAAGCCTCTTTTCACATACATGCTGTCAGATGTTACAGTAGCAATAGAGTAGTAGTAGTAATAGTAGTAGTAGTAGAAGTAGTAGTAGTAGCATCATTATTCCTTTTGACATAATGGACACCACAATGGGACCCAAACGCTCTCCTTATAAGTCAGTGGGGTACATCAGGCGCTGGTTGTATCCATCAGACGATGGCAACGCATTGGGGTTTCTGCTATAAATGAAAAAAAAACTGAAAAGCAAAGCGTCGATAGAGAAGTCTTCCAAATAACATGAACTTTGCATTTGCTGAATCTAAGCAGAAGGTGCGGTGTCACTTTAAATCTCAAAGCTGATATTCCCATAATTCTCCCCTCAGTGAATCTGCAGGATCAGAGCTCAGTGCGGGAATTGAGTTCTGCACCTCCGAAATACAGGCTCAATCTAGTTACAGAGAAAACAATGCTCTAATGAAACAATGATACTGATGTGAAGAACAAACCGCACTTCATATAATCCACTATAGAGAGGAAGATAGAACTGAAGAACGTTCTGTACATTACACCGCCACTCACCTGTCAGTACACAGAGCAGGGAGGGATGGCAAGCATCTATCAAAACAGAAGGAAGTAAGGAGAGAGGTATGAGGTAGAGTGTTATGAGAAAGACAGATAGATAGATAGATAGATAGATAGATAGATAGATAGATAGATAGATAGATAGATAGATAGAAAGTATAAGATTGATGATATGGTGACTCCCAATAATCAACTCCCACTGGTGACCCCAAGAATCAAACTCCACTGGTGAGCCAAGAATCAACAGTCCACTGGTGGGCCCCAAGAATCAATTCCACTGGTTGAACTCCAAGAAATCAACTCCACTTGTGGTCCCCAATAATCAACTCCACTGGTGTGCCCCAAGAATCAACTCTAGTGGTGGCCCCAAGAATCAACTCTAGTGGTGGCCCCAAGAAACAACTCCACTGGTGAGCCCCAAGAATCAACTCCACATAGGTGCCCCAAGAATCAACTCTACTGATGGGCCCCAAGAATCAACTCCAGTTGTGGTGGGCCCCAAGAACCAACCATCCCTGGTGGGACCCAAGAATCAACTCCACTGATAGGCCCAAAAATCAGTTCCACTTGGTGAGTCCCAAGAATCAACACCACTGGCTTAGCCCCAAGATAACAACTCCACTGGTAGAGCACCAAGAATCAAACTCCAACTGTTTGCCCCAAGAATCAACTCACTGTGGCCCCAAAGATCTGCTCCACTGTGGCACCAAAGAATCTACTCCACTTGTGGGGTCCCACGAATCAACTCCACTGGTTGCCCCAAGAATCATTCACTGTGAGCTCCAAAGAATCAACTCCACATGGTGGGCCCCAAGAATCAGACGTCCTTCCCTGTGGGCCCCAAGAATCAACTCACTGGTGGCCCCAAGAATCAACTCTAGTGGGGCCCCAAAAACAACTTCCACGGTGAGCCCCAATAATCACTCCACTGGTGGCCCCAAGATAACTCTACTGATGGCCCCAAAATCAACTCCAGTGGTGGGCCCCCAAGAACCAACTCCACTCCACTGTGGGACCCAAGAATCAAATCCACAATGGTCCCACAACAATCAGTTTCCACTGGTGGGGCCCCAAGAATCACCTCCATGGTGGCCCCTAGAATCAACTCCACTGGTGGCCCCAAGAATTCACTCCACTGGTTGGCCCCGATAATCAACTTCACTGGGGGGCCCCAAGAATCACCTCCTCTAGTGGGCCACAAGAATCAGCTTCAATGGTGGGCCAAGAAATCAACTCCAGTGGTGTGCCCCAAAAATCAGCTCCACTGGTGGGGCCCCAAGAATCACTCCACTGGTGAAGCACCCCAGGAATCATTTCCACTATGGTTCCAGAATCGAACTCCCAACTGGTGGGCCGCCAAGAATCAACTCCACTGTGGGCCCCAAGAAGGCAACTCAACCTGGTGACCCCAAAGAATCAACTTGCGATGGTGGGCCCCAAGAATCACGTCCGCTTGTGGGCCACAAGAATGCTGACTCCACTAGTTGGGACTTCAAAATTAACTCGCACATGTGTGCCTCCAAAAATCAACTCCTCTGGTGGGCCCCAAGAATCAACTCCACTGGTGGGCCCTAAACATAGGCGTAACTTAAGGCTCCTGGGCTCTGATGCAAAGAATGAAATATTGGCCCCCAAGTTACCATGTGTCTTTACAATACTGGTGTCTTCTTATGAGGCAGAAGAGCTATTTGGCCCTCTTAGGTTGCCATGTCCGGTAGCGACTGCACCCCTATAGCTACACCCCTGGACCTAAGAATCAACCCCACTAGTGGGCCACAAGAATCACCACCACTGTTGGCCCCAAGAATTACCTCGATTGGTGGCCCCAAGAATCACCTCCACTGGTGGGGCCCAAGAATCAACTCCATCTGGTTGGCCCTCAAGAATGCACCTCCACTGGTAGGGTTAGGCCCCAAGAATCACCTCCAACGAGTGGCCTCAAGAATCACCTCCACTGTTAGGCCCCCAAGAACACCCTCCCACTGGTGCCCCTAGAATATCAACTCGCACTGGTGGCCTCCAAGAATCAACTCTAGTGGTGGCCCCCAAGAAACAACTCCCACAGGTTGAGCCCGCAAGATATCAACCTCCACTGTGGCCCCAAGAAATGAACTTACTGATGGGCCCCAAGAATCAACTCAGTTGTGGTCCTCAAGAATCAACTCCACTGATGGGCCCCAACAATCAGGTTCCACTGGTGGGCCCCAAGAATCACACCACTCCACTGGTGGGTGGCCCCAAGAATCAACGGCACTGGTGGCCCCAAGAATCAACTCACTGGTGGCCCCAAGAATCAACTTCACTGGTGGGCCCCAAGAATCAACTCCTCTAGTGGGCCACAAGAATCAGCTTCAATGGTGGGCCAAGAAATCAACTCCAGTGGTGTGCCCCAAAAATCAGCTCCACTGGTGGGCCCCAAGAATCAACTCCACTGGTGAGACCCAAGAATCATTTCCACTAGTGGGTTTCCAGGAATCAACTCCACTGGTGGCGTTCCCCACAATTAACTCCACTGTGGGCCCAAAGAAGCAACTCACCTGGTGACCCCAAGAATCAACTCCGCTTGTGGGCCCCAAGAATCAACTCCGCTAGTGGGCCACAAGAATCAACCACTGGTGGGTCTCAAGAATTAACTCCACTGGTGTGCCCCAAAAATCAACTCCTCTGGTGGGCCCCAAGAATCAGCTCCACTGGTGGGCCCTAAACATAGGCGTAACTTAAGGCTCCTGGGCTCTGATGCAAAGAATGAAATATTGGCCCCCAAGTTACCATGTGTCTTTACAATACTGGTGTCTTCTTATGAGGCAGAAGAGCTATTTGGCCCTCTTAGGTTGCCATGTCCGGTAGCGACTGCACCCCTATAGCTACACCCCTGGACCTAAGAATTAACCCCACTAGTGGGCCACAAGAATCACCACCACTGTTGGCCCCAAGAATCACCTCGATGGTGGCCCCAAGAATCACCTCCACTGGTGGGCCCAAGAATCAACCCACTTGTGGCCCTCAAGAATCACCCCCCCCTTCACCCCCCCCCCCACTTGGGGGGGGTTAGAAAGGGCCCCAAGAATCACCTCCCACTATGCCTCAAGAATCACCTCCACTGTAGCCCAAAAATCCACCATCACTGGGTGGCCCCAAGAATCAACTCCCTGAGGCTCCAAGAAACATCTTCCCAACTGGTTTGGACCGCAAGAATCAACTCTACTGGTTGGACCCAAGAATCATCTCCACTGGTGGACCCAAGACATCAACTTCCTCTTGTGGCCTCAGGTGGAGAATCAACTTCCACTGGGTGGCCTCAAGAATCAACTCCGATCTGGTGCCCTCCAAAATCAGCTCCACTGGTGGCCCCAAGAATTAACTCCACTGGTGGGCCCTAAACAGAGGCGTAACTTAAGGCTCCTGTGCGCTGATGCAAATAATGAAATAAGATCCCCAGTTACCATGTGTCTTCTTATGTAGCAAAACAGCTTTTGGGCCTCCTGATGCTGCTACCTCTGCACCCCCAATAGCTACACCCCTTGCCCTAAGAATCAACCCCACTGGTGGCCCCAAGAATCACCTCCACTGGTGGCCCCCAGACACTGGGGTGTGCTGGCTCTATGTGTTAGGATATCTGGAGTGATGTATACATTTTACCATTGTATGGTATATAACATTGACCTCAGTGACCCAGATAATTGGAGAGATACATAGAACATTCATTGCCTGTATCTTTTCTTCTCTGTAGACAACTATTTACTAATGTTTTGTTTGGTGAATGGCTCACTCTACGTCTCTGGGGTCTGCCGGAATTACGGGGGGGTGGGGTGAGTCTTACCATTTAATTAAGAGCTATTTGTGTGTTTATTATCATGGCGGCATTTACAAAAAAGCCTTTGGAAATATCTAAGACAACCCGAATGAACAAGAGGCAAAGTCAGGTCAAGAAGAGCCACAACCAATTAATGGAAAGATTCTCATTTAGAGAGACATCACTCTCACCACTCCTTTAATGGGGTTGGGGCCAACCAGAGCCAGACCCCATTCTCAAGTGCCCCATAGAAGTCATGTGGTCTGCCTCTATGGTATAACACTCACACGGCCACTATTATTAGGTACACCCATCTAGAAACGGGTTGGACCCCCTTTTGCCTTCAGAACTTGCCTCAATTCTTCGTTGGCATAGATTCCAACAAGGTTGCACGATGCTCAATATGGTACCTAGGGGCCCAAAGAGTGGCCAAGAAAATATTCCCCACACCAATGACACCACCACCACCAGCCTATCCGTTGAACAAGGCAGGATGGATCCATGCCTTTCAATGATGTTGAGCGCCAAATTCTGACCCTATTTTAAACCATCCGAATGTTCCGCAGAACCACTAATCGAGACTCAATCAACCAGGCAACGTTTGTTCCAACTTCTACTGTCCATTTCGATGAGCCTTAGCAAATTGTAGCCTCATTTCCTGTTCTTAGCTGAAAGAGTGGCGACCCCGGTGTGGTCCTTCTGCTGCTGTACCCATCTGCTCAAAGTTGGCCTACTGTTCGTTCAGGAGATGCTCTTCTGCCTACCTTGGTTGTAACGGTTGGCTATTTGAGTCAACTGTTGCCTTTCCTACAGCTCGAAAAAACAAAAGAACTAAAACAAACAAAAAATACCAGAAAAGAAAAAATACTCTGAAAACAACCACAAAAAAATAAAGAAACAAAAAAACAAAACCAGTTAAAAAAAAAAACAAACCCGCTCGTACACAAAAAAACCAAACAATCATAACAAACTGTCCACAAAAAAAAAACCAACAACAACCACCCCAAAAAAAAAAAAAAACAAAAAAAAAACTACCAACAAAAAAAACTCTGAACACACTAGACTTCTAGCTTTCTGCCCCTTCTCCTTTGACCTCTGGCATCAACAAGGCATTTCCGCCCACAGGACTAGCTGCGTCACTGGACTTTTTTTTTCTTTTTTTTCGGCACCATTCTCTGTAAACCCTAGAATGGGTTTTGCGCTGAAAATCCCAGGAGATCAGCATTTTTCTAAATACTCAGACCATGCCCTTCTGGCAACCAACCACCATGCCACGTCAAAGGCACTCAATCATCCTTCTTCCCCCTACTGATAGCCTCGGTTTGAAACTGCAGGAGATTGTCTTTGAACCAATGTCTACAGTGCCTAAATGCACCTGAGTTTCCGCCATGTGATTGGCTGATTAGAAATTAAGTGTTAACGAGCAGTTGGACAGGTGTACCTAATAAAGTGGCCGGTGAGTGTATACTCCTATGGTCAGGTCATGTACACATATTCATTGTTTAGTGACAATTGTCTGTGATTCTATGGTTCCTCTGTGAAGGGGGCATTCTGCTACAGTCCATACTTGCCAACCCTCCTGAATTTTCCGGGAGACCCCTACAAATAGGTGGGACCACCCGCACTCCTTGGAGAGTTGGCAAACCTCCCGCAGCCAGCAGACTGGACGCTGCCTGATGCCACTGATCGTTGCGGAGAGGGACAATTTTTTTTCTAAGTTTATTTTCTTTTTTAACTCCACGTCCAGTTGCAACCCCTGCCCGTCTTAGGGGAGACGGGTTCATTTGCGGCACTGGCAGCGAGCTTGGGGGGGACACTTGTGGCTGCTCCTATCATTGGTGTCAGTGGCCCCAGCTGCAGAGATCTGGAACAGTGAACAGAGCGTTACTCTGACAGCGGACATCGGATGTCAAATGCTGAGAGATCAGCGGCCATAGTGCATTACTGGGAAGAGAGGGCGGAGCCAACAAGCTCTGCTCTCTCTCCCTAGCAGTGCACTGACTGTTATGCAGACTGTCGGCGGCTTCAGAAGACTGGTAAGTATATCTCCTTGGAGGGTGTAGGGGAGTTAGTGTGAGCATGAGGAGGGGTGCTAGAGTGGGGGTGGTGGGTTATAGAGTGGGGGTAAAGGGAGAGAGTTTAGAAGCGGGGAAGGGTTTACAATGGGGGTAAGAGAGGGGATTTAGAGTGAGGGGCAGAGGGTTTAGATTAGGGTTTAGAGTGAGGGGGTTTAAAGTGGTGGTGGGGGAGGGGGTTTAGAAGGGTGGAGGAGGGGTTTACAATGGGGGTAAGAGAGGGGATTTAGAGTGAGGGGGAGGGGGTTTAAAGTGGGGGTGAGGGAGGGGATTTAGAGTGGGGTGGTGGGTTAAAGAGTCAGGGTAAAGGGCGGGGGTTGAGCCGGGTGGAGGAGGGGTTTACAATGGTGGTAAGAGAGGAGATTTAGAGTGAGGGGGAGGGGGTTTAGATTAGGGTTTAGAGTGAGGGGGTTTAAAGTGGGGGTGAGGGAGGGGATTTAGAGTGGGGTGGTGGGGTAAAGAGACAGGGTAAAGGAAGGGGGTTTAGACGGGTCGAGGAGGGGTTTACAAAGGGGGTAAGAGAGGGGATTTAGAGTGAGGGGGTTTAGGTTGGAGAAGGGAGGGGTTTAGATCGGGGGTGAGAGAGTGGGGTTTAGAGTGAGGAGGTTTAAAGTGGGGGTGAGGGAGGCGATTTAGAGGGAGAGGGAGGATTAGAATAGGGATGAGAGTGGACCTGAGGAATGGGGCTGAGACGAGAGGTTTACAGTGGGGGGGAGTGAGAACGGGTAGCGTATGGGGGGATTAAAGGGGGTGAGGACAGGGAGTGGGAAGGTAGAGAGTTGGGGGACACTGTTTTTGGCATTTGCACTGTAAATTGCGTTATGCGGGCACACGGACTAACTGTGTTCGGGGGATAATTGATAGGTAAAAGGGGCACTGTGACTGGCATTGTTATGGTGACACTGTCTGTCTGTGGGCACTTGGTCTGTGTTATGGGGCACTGTGAATTGCATTATTTGGATACTGTGTTACAGGGATAATAGATAGATATGGGTGCACTGTGTTATGGGTGATGTGGGTGCACTGTGTTACAGGGATAATAGATAGATATGGGTGCACTGTGTTATGGGTGATGTGGGTGCACTGTGTTACAGGGATAATAGATAGATATGGGTGCACGGTGTTATGGATGATGTGGGTGCATTGTGATATGGGTGATGTGGGTGCACGGTGTTATGGATAATGTGGGTGCACTGTGTTATGGGTGATGTGGGTGCACTGTGTTATGGGTGATGTGGGTGCACTGTGTTATGGGTGATGTGGGTGCACTGTGTTATGGGTGATGTGGGTGCATTGTGATCGACATTGTTATGGTGGCACTGTGGATGTCATTATTGTGGTTACTGTATCACAGGGATAATAGATATGGGGGCACTGTGTTATGGCTGATGTGGGTGCACTGTGTTATGGGTGATGTGGGTACACTGTGTCTTTACAATACTGGTGTCTTCTTATGTGGCAGAAGAGTTTTTTGGCCCCATTAGGCTGCCGTGCACAATAGCAGCTGCTACCTCTGTACCCCCAATAGCTACACCCCTTGCCCTAAGAATCAACCCCACTGGTGGTCAAGAATCACCTCCACTGGTGGCCCCCAGACACTGGGGTGTGCTGGATCTATGTGTTAGGATATCTTGAGTGATGTATACATTTTACCATTGTATGGTATATAACATTGAGGACACTGTGTTATGGGTGATGTGGGTGCACTGTGTTATGGGTGATGTGGGTGCACTGTGTTATGGGTGATGTGGGTGCACTGTGATTGGCATTGTTATGGTGGCACTGTGGGTGTCATTATTGTGGTTACTGTATGTTACTGTGTTACATGGATAATAGATAGATATGGGGGCACTGTGACTGGCATTGTTATGGTGGCACTGTGGATGTCATTATGTGTTATGTGGGCATTGGGTCTTACTGTGTTATTGCGTCGGATCTTTTTAGGTTATTTCACTGATATCCACTAACGACCTCTTGTCAATGGTCCCTTAGTGCCTTCCATTGAGGAAAAAAGGAGGTAATAGGGTCAAAAAGATTGCTATCACCAAGATAAGTGGCGCCATAGTTGCCAGGATGTCATTTAAGGGGCACAGCTAAGAAAAGCTGATAAACCTGTAAGAATATTCACCAGAGAAGTAATAAAGTCGCGTAGTTCTGATTGTGACAGCCTCTTCTAGCGGAGTGCCTGCATGTTGTGATCCTGGTGACAGGTATACAGCGTATACTTCTGCATCTGAACATTCTTGGATATAATCCAGATGTTATACAATATTCCTATTGATGACCCTCCTGACCAGAACAGTGAGCCAGTGACAGCCCCGGGCCGGGGTATAAATCACCCTGTCAGTGGCTGCAAAGATAGAACAAGCCCAACTTTATAGAACTAATATTATTGCGCGGTTAGCGGGCGAGGGCCGGGGGCAGGCGCAGCGGACAGCCTGGGGCATAGACAGTTAAGGAGAAGCCTACTGGACAGGTCATCAGCCTAAAAGCAACAAGTCGTAAATCACTGGAGTCCACTTACTGTCAGTGACAGCCAGGAAAGAGGAGTGTGGAGAGGGGCCTCCGCTCATCCTAAAAATATACCTCGGACCTGGGCCCTGGTGTCCGAGGAGACCTAAAGGCTGTGCTGACACATAAGAAATCCCAAAGCCTGATAGATGGTGCATGGTACAAAGAGGAATCAAAACCCAATTAATAGTTGCCATGACCATTCTTTGCCTTTAGAGTCCTGATGTGGCCCCCGTAGGGCCCGGATCTCTCCACCATCCAGTCTGTCTGGAATCAGACGTGAAGAAACAGAATTATCTGAGCAGCTCCATCCACAGAAGATCTGGGCTTCGTTCTCCCAAGATGTTTGGAAGAACCTCCCTGCCGAGTTCCTACAAAAACTCCAACAAGCAACGTGCGGTCACA
Source organism: Phyllomedusa bahiana (assembly GCA_025379985.1). Lineage (NCBI taxonomy): Eukaryota > Metazoa > Chordata > Amphibia > Anura > Hylidae > Phyllomedusa > Phyllomedusa bahiana. Next base: position 39,286 of record JAODAL010022437.1, on the reverse strand, counting down.
CGAGTCAGTGGATTCATTTTGATTCCCTTCTACTCATTCACTTCAAATTTTGTTAATTAATTATAATAAACTCTAGACCCTTCTATTTCAGAAAGCTTCTTACCTTACAGAATTTTGTTCACGACTGCCTAACACTTTTGCACAATCCTGCATAGCATCAATAACACAGATATTCTATGACTTAATTATGTTGTCAGTTTATGGTACTATTATTTATCACTGCATAGCAGTATTATTGGCATACGATATGGCAATGCTATGTACTCACTGTACAGCGTTAATTATGGGAGAACTCTATGGCTATACCATGGGGAAGAGCAAAATGAAATAAGGTAGGGATAAAGGGACAGGAATGGAGGCAGGTATAGTGAAAGATATGAGCATAAATAGGTCATGTTGGAACGATAGATTGATAGATAGAGAGAGAGATAGATAGACTAGCTAATGAGATAGATAAGATAGATTAGTTAGGCATAGAAATGTAGAGATTGATAGATTGATATTAGAAGATAGATAGATAGATAGTATGATGATTTGAGATAGATAGATAATATTGATATGTGATAGAGATAGATAGATTAGATAGATAGGATAACATAGATAGAAATGAGAGATAGTTATAGATTGATAGAGAATAGGATAAGATGATAGAGTAGGGTTAGGTATATGATAGATAGTTAGATAAGATAGATAGATAGATAGTCACCCATCCGGTTCCTATATAGGGACCCATTAAGAGTATGTAGGTATGTTCCACAGTAGGTTATAGGTACATAGAGTCCCCAGTCTGTAGGCATGTATATGTCCCCCATATTCTGTAGGCAGGTACATGTCCACCAATTATCTGTAGGCAGTTAAATGTCTCACCATATTCTGTAGGCAGGTAAATGTCCCCCTAGGCAGGTATATGTCCCTATAGACAGGTAAATGTCCACCATAGGCAGGTATATATCCCTATAGAAAGGTAAATGTCCCCCATAGGCAGGTATATATCCCTATAGAAAGGTAAATGCCCCCCATAGGCAGGTAAATGTCCTCCATGGGCAGGTAAATGTCCCTTATAGGCAGTATAGATCCCCTCTAGGCATTCCCCCATAGGCCGGTAAATGTCCCCCATAGGCAGGTATATGTCCCTATAGACAGGTAAATGTCCCCCATAGGCAGGTAAATGTCCTCCCGAGTATGGGCATCAGGGTCTACATGTGCCCCTATAGCAGTTATAGGTTCCCCCTATAGGAATGGTAAAATGTCTCTCCTAAAGGCAGTTTAGTTCCACCCATAGGGCCGTAAATGTCCCCCATAGGCTGGTATATGTCCCTATAGACAGGGTAAAATGTCTCCCCTATAGGGCAGGTTTATATCCCTTATAGAAGGTAAATGCCCCTTAGGCAGGGTAAATGGTCCTCCCTTGGGCAGGTAATTGTCCCTTTAGGCAGTATGTTCCCCCATAGGCAGGTAATGGTCTCCATGGGCAGGTAATATTGTCCCCTATAAGGCAGACTTAGTTCCCCCATAGGCACGGTTAAATGTCCACACGCTATGTGAGGCTCTATCAAGTTAGTAGTTCCCCCATTAGGCAGCTTAAATGTCACCCTTATAGGGGCAGTATAGTTCCCCATAGGCAGGTTAAGATGTCCCCATAGGCAGTGGATATATGTCTTGGCTCTATAGATGGTAATGTCCTCCCATAGGCATTAGGTGTATTATATGCGTTCTGACGGCACTTTTAACTTATACAAAGGTAAATTGCCCCACATCGATTTTCTCGCATTCCCATAGCAGGTAAATGTCCTCCATGGGCGTTTAAATGTCCCCGCTATAGAGTATAGTTCCCCATAGGGTAGGTAAATGGTCCCCTAGAGTCTCCAAGATATAGTTCCTCTTCATTGTAGGCAGGGGTAAATGTCCCCAGGATGGGCATGTGTTAGCTCCCTTAGACTATCTCTCTCCCCTGCTGCTCTGAAGAGGGACCCACTGGACTCTTTCTTCTTCCCAGCAGAGGTGGCGTGGACATTCATATGGGCGTGCAGGTAGCGGTGTTGACACTCATGCCGCCTGTTGGTTTATGGATGCACTACGAGAGGGCCGTGACAAGCAGCCTGTTGCTTGGCCTGGTCTGGAGCTCTCTGCGGAAGACAGGGAGCACTTGCAGCTCTGCTCGCCACTAAAGATAAAAATAAAGAGAATAGCATTGTTCAAATGTTGCTGGTGCTCTTCCTGCGAAGATAGGGGCATACAGCTGAAAGTGATATGCTGCGGCGCGCCTTTGGGTCATGGCAGCGGGCCGGAAGGGACGACGATGAACTAGGGGTAAAATGTCCACGTTGAAAGTGGGGACAGTGGGGTTCGGCCGGGAATTTGCCTACGGCCAGGGACAGCGAAAAGTCGGGATGTGTCTGGGTTACCTATATTAGATAGATTGAGCTATAAGATAGTTAACTTATGAACATTGATAGATAGATATGCGATTGATAGATATGAGATAGATAGATCTAGATATGAGATAGATAGATAGTTTGATAAGATTATTGAGATAGATGAGATCATGATGATAGATAGTATATATATATATGAGATAGATACACTCACGGCTCTTTTTATTAGGTTTACACCATGTAGTTAACGGGGTTGGACCTCCCTTTTGCCTTCTTGAACTGTCCTCAATTCTTCGTGGCATAGATTCCACAAGATGTTGCATTCGATGCTCATTATGGGTACCAGGGGAACTCCAAAGAGTGCCAAGAATAATATTCCCACACCGTGCCATGAGCACAACACTAGCCTGAAGAACGTTGGATACAAGGCAGATGGGATCCATGCTTTCATGTTGTTGACGCCGTGCAAACAAATTTGACCCGTACCATCCAAATGTTCGCAGCAGAAAGAAATCGAGTATATCAGACCAGGCAACGTTTTTCAATGGCTTCTCTACTGTCCAATTTCGATGGAGCTTGAGGCAAATTAGGAGCTTAGTTGTTCTGTTCTTAGCTGAAAGAGTGGTCAGCCGGTTGTATGGGTCTTGTGCTGCTTGCTGTGATGCCCGGCATGCTGCCTCAAAGTTCCCGTGTACTGTGTGCGTCTGCTAGAGATGCTTCTTTCTGCCTACCTTGGTTGTAAGGGTGGCTATTTGTGAGTCACTTGTTGTCCTATTTTCTATATAGCTGCGAACCAGTTCTTGCCCATTCGTCCTTGTGAGACCTCTGGCGATCGCAACAAGGCATTTCTCGCTTCCAGCCAGGGACATGCCGCTCACTGGAGTGTATTCGTTTTCTTTTTTTGGAATTCTCTCACATTCTCTGTGAAACCCTAGAGTGGGGTTGTGCGTGGGAAAATCCAGGAGATCAGCAGTTTTCTGAAATACTCAGACAGCCCTTCTGGGCCACCAAAACCATGCCACAGTTCAAGGCACTCAGAAATCACCTTCTTTCCCCATACTTGGATGCTCGGTTTGAACGCAGGAGATGTTCAGTGTACCTCATGTGTAATGCCTAAATGAATGTGTTGAACCGCCTCCCATGGGATTGGCTGATTAGAAATTTAAGTGTTAACGAGCAGTTGACGAGTGTACCTAATTAAAGTGGCCGGTGAGTTGTTGTAGATAGATAGTTGAGATATATAGATACTATTGATAGATAGATATATAGTATACATAGATAGATAGATAGATTGATGAGTAGATAGATGATTGATAGATAGATATGAGTAGATATGAGATAGATAGATAGATAGATAGATAGATAGATAGATAGATAGATATGAGATAGATAGATAGATAGATATGGGATAGATATATATGAGATAGATAGATAGATGTGAGATAGATAGATAGATAGATAGATAGATAGATATTTAGATAGATAGATATGAGATAGATAGATATGAGATAGATATGAGATATGAGATAGATAGATAGATATGAGATAGATAGATAGATAGATATATATATAGATAGATAGATAGATATGAGATAGATAGATATGAGATAGATAGATAGATATATCAGATAGATAGTATTGAGATAGATAGATAGATAGATATGAGAAGATAGATAGATAGATAGTTTGATAGATAGATAGTAGATAGATAGATAGATAGATATGGGATAGATAGATAAGATAGATAGTTTGAGAAGTAGATAGATAGATAGATATGAGATAGATAGATAGATAGATATGAGATAGATAGATAGATAGATAGATAGGAGATAGACCAATCAGTTGTATCTCTTGAGTGCACATAGTTTATTTCTATAATTACCTGTAACGTTCTCATTATGATGATTTTCTTCCATTATTCTCTGCAGGATGTGAGGTTTCACGCTGTGTCACATTTGGAGCCCGCTCTCTGTAGCCTCTGTACATGGAGGGAGCGGAGTGTCACCATCCTGGATCAGCAGTGTGTAATGATGTAAGAACATTCCTGATGGAAAGAAGTGATAATTAGACACTTCTATTGTATCACTCTCTGGTCTTTATCTCTGCATGCAGCAGCTAACCACAATGTATGGGATCTGCGCTCCGGAGAGACGATTGTGCTGGAATTTATTTCAATAAAAAATAAATCTTAGCTTTTATTAAGATATAGAAAATAAAAATATATATAATCGGTTCTAAATAGTGCTCACAAAGAAATACCTAAACTAATCTAAACCACCGCTATCCCGCTATTTCATTATTTGTGTGGATCCGGAGATCCGTGTTTGGTCATCTGAGGACTCCGGTGTGAACGATTATTTATTCATCGCTCTTTAGGAGCTGACACATATCTGTTTGGCCATTTGAAGACTCCGGCTTGAACAATTATCCACGTATCGTAGGAGTCGTGAGTCTGCCTCTATGTGTCTCTCCCTATATGGATGTATAGTATAAGCATATTCCAGATTACGTATGCTCTATCTTCTATTTTAAGGACACATATCATTGTATATCATAGCCTATACATTTTCCTTTTTGTTCCCTGATGAACCTCATATAACAATTGAGGAGAAACGCGTCGGAATGGTAAATGCTGTATGTGCATGATAAATAACAAACGCACATGTGAGGAAACTGTTCTTTGAACACTGCATGTACACCTAGGACTATATATTAATTTCTAGTCCATTAGACTCACCATTTTTTTCATTTACTGCTTTATGGTGAGAACGTCATATATGTACCATTGCTATCATCTACTATAGACAGTTATAGGGTAAGTTTAGTAGGTTCGAGGTTGGGGGCGCCCTTGTCACGGCGATCACCCCATTCGTTCGTCTAGTTAGGTAGCTCTTTGTGGTAGGGATAGTTTTTATGATAGTTTAGATTAGTTTAGGTATTTCTTTGTGAGCACTATTTAGAACCGATTATATATATTTTTATTTTCTATATATTAATAAAGGCTAAGTTTTTAGCTGTCTTCTCCTAGGATTTATACTACCTTTGTGTTTTTGGCTGTTTTAACATTTGGTATATCCGGGGTATATATATTGGTGTAGGTTTACTCCTCCTACTTTATTCTAAATGGAGTTTTTGGGGTTTTTTTAAATAAAAATAAAATAAAATAATAATATAAAAATTTGCCAGATACAATTAAGGCTGGCATGGTGTGTTGGTGCGTGGTGCATGGTGCGTGGTGCATGGATCATGGTACGTGGTATATGGTATGTGGTGCGTGGTGCTTGGTGCATGGATCATGGTGCATGGTATATGGTGCGTGGTGCATGGATAATGGTGCGTGGTATATGGTGTGTGGTGCATGGATCATTGTGCGTGGTGCATGGTTCATTATGCGTGGTGCATGGTTCATTGTGCGTGGTGCATGGTTCATTGTGCGTGGTGCATGGTTCATTGTGCGTGGTGCATGGATAATGGTGCGTGGTGCATGGTTCATTGTGCGTGGTGCATGGATAATGGTGCGTGGTATATGGTGTGTGGTGCATGGTTCATTGTGCGTGGTGCATGGTTCATTGTGCGTGGTGCATGGTTCATTGTGTGTGGTGCATGGTTCATTGTGCGTGGTGCATTGTGCGTGGTGTGTGGTGCATGGTTCATTGTGCGTGGTGCATGGAGTTTGGTGCATGGTTCATTATGCGTGGTGCACGGTTCATTGTGCGTGGTGCATTGTGCGTGGTGTATGGTGCATGGATAATGGTGCGTGGTATATGGTGTGTGGTGCATGGTTCATTGTGCGTGGTGCATGGTTCATTGTGCGTGGTGCATGGTTCATTATGCGCGGTGCATGGTTCATTGTGCGTGGTGCATGGATAATGGTGCGTGGTATATGGTGTGTGGTGCATGGTTCATTGTGCGTGGTGCATGGATAATGGTGGGGGTTTTGGTGGGGGTATGGATTTTGGGTGGTGCATGGTATATGGTGCGTGGTTTGGTGTGGTCATGGATCATTGTGCTTTGGTTGGCATGGTTCATGGTGGTGGTTGTGGGTGTGGGCATGGTTCTTTTGTGTGGGTGCATGGTTCATTGTGCGTGGTGCATGGTTTTTGGCGTGGTGATATTATGGGGGGCATAGATCATGGGGCGTGGTGCATGGTTCATGGTGCATGGTGCGCGGTGTGTGTTGCATGGTGCATGGTTCATGGTGTGTGGTGCTTGGTTCATGGTGCGTGGTGTGTGGTGTGTGGTGCATGGTGTGTGATGCATGGTTCATGGTGTTGTCAAATTCTGAGCATTTTTTTAAATTAGTTTTACTCCTATGATCAATGATTTCAGCTTTAATGGGTGTATAAGGTTCTTACTTTGTCCACCATGCTTTACCTTGCATCTGTGCTCATCTAGGGTACAACTATAAATAGGGATTCCAGTTTAGATACTTTAGGCCTTATTTATCAAAACTGTCTAGCAGTCAGGTGCCATGTTTCCCTAACAACCAATAGAGCCCCTATAACAAACGGAGCCCTTTGGGAACCAATCAGAGCTAATAGCGGACCAATCGGCCATGCAACCAATCAGGTCATAAAACCAATAGAGCCAATGGAACCCAATCAGAGCTCATATCGCCCAAATCAGAGCCCATAGCAAACAATAGAGCCCATGCCCGACCTAAAACCAATCAGAGCTCTAGGACCAATCAGAGCCAAGTAACAAATCAGGCCCATCGTAACCAATCGGAGCTCATAACCCCAATCGACCCAATGGCAACCAATCAGAGCTATATGACCAATCGAGCCCTGAAACCAATCAGGCCCATAGCAACTAATAAGGGAGCAATAGAACCCAAATCAAGTCAAGCGCCCAATCAGACCCCTAGAAAAATAATAGAGCCCATGTAAAATTGGGTTTTTATGGAAAATCGAGCCAGGGGAAACCCAAATCGAGCCCCATAACAAAAATAGAGTCAAGGACCTTTTCAGAGCCCCTAGCGACCAATCAGACCCCACAGAAAACCAAATCAAGGAACAACGACCCAACAAATCAGGCTCATAGGAAGAAAAAAAATCGGGCCCCCTAGCAAAAAAACGAGCCCATAGCCCCCCAAAAGTCATGCAACCAATCAGAGCCCATAGCAAAAGAGGAAATTTTGGAAACCCCAAATCAGAGTTTGTAAAATAGCAACCAATCAGAGCCATAGCAACCAAATTAGAGCCCTAGTGTAAATCAGAGCCCATGGCAACCAATCAGGCTCATGCGACCAATCAGAGCCCATAGAAACCAATCAGAGCCAATAGCAAAAATCAGAGTCAAAAAAACCAATCAGAGCCATGGAAAACCAAATCAGAGCTCATGTGACCAATCAGAGCCCATAGAACCAATCGATTCATAGCAAAAAATTAGAGCCCTAGTAATAATCAGAGCCCAAGAAAACCAATCAGAGCCCTGGCAACCAATCAGACCCCAAATGCAATCAATCAAAACCCCTAGGACCAATCAGACCCCATATCAACCAGAGCCCATGGGGCAAACCAAAGGCCCATGCAACCAAACAGAGCTCATAGTAACCAATAGACCCCATAGTGCCCAAATCAGAACCATAGCAACCTCAGGCTCATGTGGAAATAGGTACCCAAATAAAAAAACTTTTCCGGACAAAGGGAAATTTTAAAAAAAATTTTTACCCTTTTAGATCGTTTTTTTCCCCTCTAGGCTCTAGAATATTTCCTTTGCCCCGGAACTTTTTAGTTATTGGGTTCCTTTTCCCACTGTGTTCCCTTGGCGTCCCGGTGGATCCCAAAAGGGGGGAAATTTGGAGAGCTTTGCACCAGAACCACCCCAGTGGAGGTGATCAAGCGACCAAAGGGCTGTTACCGTAATTGTACAGCCGCAATAGGGGAGCCCCTTGATCTCCCAAAAAATTTTAAGAGTGGCACGTTATTTTTAAGATCTCAGCTGCGCTTTTCTCTCTTCCAGTTTATTGTGCACCTGGAGAATTTTCCTGGGTTTCTCGGGAACATTTTCTACGGGGTACATATATATATATTTTTTTTGGTACAATCAGAGCTCATAGAAAACCCGTCCCAGACCATAGAACCAATCAGAGCCCATACAACCACAGTGCCTATAGAACCCAAACGTGCCCCTTTGTAAAACCAATAAAAGCCCTTTGCAACCAATCAGGCTCATAGCCAATAGTGCCATAGAAAACCAAACAGGCCCCTGTAACCAATCAAAGCCCATAGCAACCAATCAGAGCTCATAGAAACCAATCACAGCCCATAGCAACCAATCACAGCCCATAGTAACCAATCAGAGCCCATAGCGACCAATCAGAGCCCATAGTAACCAATCAAAGCCCATAGCAACCAATCAGAGCCCATAGCAACCGATCACAGCTCATAGCAACCAATCAGAGCTCATAGCAGCCAATCACAGCCCATAGCAACCAATCACAGCCCATAGCAACCAATCAGAGCTCTTAGTAATCAAATAGGGCTCAACTTTCATTTTTCCACAGCAGTATAAGAAATGAAAGCTGAGTTCTGATTGGTTACTATGGGCTCTAATTGGTTGCTATGGGCTCTGATATATGAATGGGGCTGTGCCATTTTTTGGGTGTATCTTGCACCATAAAACTGTCATAGTCATACATCAAAACTTGTGCCAGGCACACCACACAGCAGATTTCTGAACCCACATACGTCAGGCTCATACACTGTCGCATTCTACGCTCCTCTCCTCCGATTTAGAGCCGGTGCGTTGGCGCCAGGTTTTTCCGCCCTTGGCTTTTCTATCGTGCCCTTCAGGCTTTCTATGTCCGCCATGAGCGCTATATCTCGTATATCCGTGTGTTGTTTTTTTTTTCTATCGTTTCTATCTGGATAATTGCCTTCCCCATTCTTCCACCTCATTCTCCGGGGCTTCCTACATTATGGAGGGTTTCTTAGCAACCCCATTGTCCTATTGTTTTCTGTAGGGAAGAGGAAGCGCCGGCATTCAGAAAGATTTTCCAATCAAGGCGACCAAAGCTTTAAAATGGTTTCTGAAAATCAACAATAATTTATCATTGGCAAATTTTTTGAACCCTCATTTCAGACCCTGACATATGGGCGGGGCTGCACTGGCCGCACACCCCTCATACGGCCCGTCACCCATAGCTAGGGCTGCCACAACACTACAGGCCGTCCCAGGGTTACAAACGAGATAGGGACTGTAGGTTTGTTCTTAAGTTGAATTTGTATGAAAATCGGAACCAGTGTAAAATTTAATTAAAATGTATCCCCAGCAAAAAAGATTATATATTTATTTTGGATGTGCAGGGAAGAGGTTTTACATTTGTTTGCTGTCTGTGACCTATTTAGAAGATTTCTCCTCACTTTCTGTCTCTCATGTGTTGCTCTGGCATGCTGGCACTTGTAGTTTCACAGCTACTAGCTGCTATGGAACATGGAACTACAAGTGCCATCATGCCACAACATCACAGATATACACAAGTCCTAATCAGCACACATACAATTAGTACATTGTGGATCCATGTTTCACAACTACTACTTGTCTAAGAAACAACAAGTGTTCAGCATACCATGCCACAGCAGCACATGTTAAACACATGTACTAATCAGCACACATACAATTAGTACATGTGTGGTTCCATGTTTCACAACTACTAGCTGCTAAGGAACTACAAGTGTCAGCATGCCATGCCACAGCAGGACATGTTAAACACATGTACTAATCAGCAAACATACAATTAGTACATGTGTGGTTCCATGTTTCACAACTACTAGCTGCTACAGGAGCGTGGACCTTCCAGTGCCAGCATGCCACAGCAGGACCATGTTAAACGACATGACTAATCAGCACCCTTACAATTAGTACATGTGTGGTTTCCATGCATGGCCGGGAAATGCTTTTTGGTGCCCTACGGCAAGTAAAAAGCAATGGCGACCTGCCCCCATCTCCCCCGTCCCCCCCGCTCCCCAAAAAAAATTGCACCCCCACACTAATTCCTCTCGCTCCTGCCCAGGTCCTTCACTAATTTTATTTTTTATATTTTTTATTTTACCTATGCACATTCCACATAGGCTCCCGTCCATCTCTATCAGCATCACTGCAGCAATGAAAATCAGCAATGACAATTGCTTTTTTTTCAAAACTCACCCCTCCTATGACAGTGAAATACCCCTAAATAACAGTCACCGAATAATCCACCGATACAATGGATCAAATCTACCGTCGAATGATTGTTACTAAAAAACCTCCTACAAAACCAAGTCCCTAAACTATTACTACTTAAGGCTCAAATAATCCTGGCCAGACCCCTGACCGAACGCAACCGCCCACATGTACTATCAGCAGTACACAGGCACTGATTACATATAATACCTCCATAACATTGACATATATAGGTAAACTAGTTGTATGTAGCTCTGCAGAAATAAAAGTGAATTACACTGCAGTTTACATTTAGTGACTCACTCGTAGACCGTCTTTTCGATCAGCGTCCGTTCCTTTCCCCTTTTCTCTCCATACCGGTTCACACCTCATCAGATTGCTCCCGGACAATACTCGTCCCGAGATTTGGACACAAAAATCTTATAATCCTCCACTTTCCAGCAACTCCTTAATTTAAAAAAGGTAAAAATTTCCCCTAAATTTTAGACAGTATAAAGATTTTGCCCTCCAGTCAGGCAGGTATATAGATATTTTCCCCCCCTTAGACAGGAAATTATTAAATATAGGGGCACTCAGGCAGGTAAAATAGAAATATGGTCCCCTCTCGGGCAGGTATATAAAATAAGGGCCCACTCTCGGGCAGGAAATTTTGATATGGGGGCCCCCCAAGGGCGGTATATTGATATGGGGTTTAAACTCAGGCAGGTTAATTGTTTATAGGGGCCCTAAAAGGGGCGGGTATATAGCGGGGGCTCGGGCCCAGGTAAAAAAGCAAAGGGGCTCAGGCGGGCATATAGGGCCGGGCACCCGTAGGGGGGCTCACAGGGCGAAATGGGGGCCCACAGGAAAGGCGTATGGGGCCCCCCCAGGAAAGGGGGGTTTTGGGGCCACAGGCAGGCATTTTGGGGCCACAGGCGGGCGAAGGGGGCTCAGGCGGGCAAAAGGGGGCCCGGGCAGGCGAAAAGGGGGCCACGGCGGGTGTATAGGGGCCACAGGCAGGCATATGGGGGCCACAGGCGGGGGAATGGGGGCCACAGGCGGGCGTAAAGGGCCACAGGCAGGCGAAAGGGGGCTCGGCGGCGTATGGGGCCACGGCAGGGTATGGGGGCCCAGGCAGGCTTGGGGGGGCCCACAGGCGGGGCGAATGGGGCCCAAAGGGGGCCCGGGCTAGGGGGGCCACGGGCAGGCAAAGGGGGCCACAGCAGGTATAGGGGCCCCACGGGGAAGGGGGCCCGGTTTTTAGGGGCCACAGGCAGGCGAAATTGGGGCCACAGGCGGGGAAAAAGGGGGCCAGGCGGCGAAAGGGGGCCCACAGGCAGGCGAATGGGGGCCCACAGGCAGGCAAAATAGGCCACGCGGGCCCCGTATGGGGGCCCACAGGCGGGCGTAAAAGGGGGCACAGGCAGGCGTATGGGGCCACAGGCAGGCGTATAGGGGGCACAGGCAGGCGTATGGGGCCACAGGCAGGCAAAAATAACAACGTTTATACTCACCTTATCACCTTACCTCTGTCCCAGCCGCGCTCTCCTCTTCTCTCCCGGCCGCGCACTCCTCCGGCAGCTCCTCGGGCGCACGGCCTGTAACGCGCTGTGCGCCCGTGGAGAGGCAGCGTCGCGATGACATCACTTCATCGCAACGCTGCCCAGCTGAGCAGCACGGGGGCGCGGCGGGTCCTCAGCGCTATAAGGACCCAGCGGCCCGCTGTGTCGGCCCTGCGGCTTACCGGGAGGACCCCAGCGATCCTCCGGTGAGCGGGTCCGACACTGTCTGCGGGACAGGGAGCGCTCGCTCTTTGCTCCGCAGGAGCCCACCGCTGTATGTGCGACCAGCGGACGCACATACAGAGACCGCCGGCGCTTCAGGCCCATGGCAGCAGCCTGGAGCCCGGCGGGTTCGGGGCCCCTGCCTGCGCCCCTTAGGGACAGGCAAAGGTAGGCGCCCTAGGCGATCGCCTACCTCTGCCTACCCGTCGTCCCGGCCCTGGTTCCATGTTTCACAACTACTAGCTGCTATGGAACTACAAGTGCCAGCATGCCACAGCAGGACGTATTAAACACATGTACGAGTCAGCACCCTTACAATTAGTACATGTGTGGTTCCCTGTTTCACAGCTACTAGCTGATATGGAACGTGGAACTACAAGTGCCAGCATGCCACAGCAGGACATGTTAAACACATGTACTAATCAGCACACATACAATTAGTTCTTGTGTGGTTCCATGTTTCACAACTAATAGCTGTTATGGGACACGGAATTACAAGTGCCAGCATGCCACAGCAGCACATGTAAATTACATGTACTAATCAGCACCCTTACAATTAGTACATGTGTGCTTCCATGTTTCACAAGTACTAGTTGCTATGGAACATGGAACTACAAGTGCCAGCATGTCACAGCAGCACATGTTAAACACATATACTAATCAGCACCCTTACAATTAGTACATGTGTGGCTCCATGTTTCACAGCTACTAGCTGCTATGGAATATGGAACTACAAGTGCCGGCATGCCACAGCAGCACATGTTAAGTACATGTACAAATCAGCACCCTTACAATTAGTACATGTATGTTTCCATAACTACAAATACCAGGATGTAACATATGTACTAATTGTATGGGTGCTGATACAGTAAAGGCCAGGAAAGGATGGTAGAGAGCAGAAAGAACACACCTGACTTGCCTGACTTGCCAGGTGCTGACAGCGCAAAACTTGCGGCATGAGGGAGAGCTGTTGTGCCGGCCTGGAGACGGAGGTTCAAGTGCAAGGCGGGTGGGCAGGAGGAAGGTAAAGAAGGACTGCTGTACTGTGCCGGCTGGAAGACGCAGAGGGCAGAGGAAGACTTGTGACATGCCAACGTTATTATGGGGCGTAGCGCAGTGTGTGATGTCAGCACACAGAGCTATGCCCCATAAGTCTCCGTTCGTAACTAGGGGACGGATGTAAGTCGGAATGTTGTAAGTCGGGGACTGCCTGTACTTCTGCAGAACTGTTACTTTGTTAACGTAACGTCAGTGATGCTGCTCAGTGTATGCAGAATTCTGCTGTACTGGTTGTGATCACTGCTGGATGAACTTAAGCAGAGCTGTGTATATGTGTGTTATATGTGCCTGCAGCAGAGCTGTGTGTAATGTGCACGTAGCAGAGCCTTATGTGTGTAATGTGCATGTAGTTGTGCTGTGTGTGTAATGTGCACGTAGTTGAGCTGTGTGTGTGTAATGTGCATGTAGCTGTGCTGTGTGTACAATGTCCATGTAACTGAGCTATGTGTATAATGTGCATGTTTACTGAGCTGTATGTGTTATATGTGCCTACAGCAGAGCTGTGTGTAATGTGCATGTAGCAGAGCCTTATATGTGTAATGTAATTGTAGTTGAGCTGTGTGTGTGTAATGTGAATGTAGCTGAGCTGTGTGTGTGTGTGTAATGTAATTGTAATTGAGCTGTGCGAGTGTAATGTGAATGTAGCTGAGCTGTGTGTGTGTGTGTGTAATGTAATTGTAGTTGAGCTGTGCAAGTGTAATGTGAATGTAGCTGAGCTGTTTGTGTAATCTGCCTGCAGAAGAGCTACATGTATTGTGCGTTTTGCAGAGCCTTATGTGTGTAATGTAATTGTAGTTGAGCTGTGTGTGTGTGTAATGTGAATGTAGCTGAGCTGTGTGTGTCTGTAATGTGCACGTAGCTGAGCTTTGTGTGTAATGTCCATGTAGCTGTGCTGTGTGTGTAATGTGCATGTAGCTGATCTGTGTGTTATATGTGTCTGCAGCAGAGCTGTGTGTAATGTGCGTGTAGCAGAGCCTTATGTATGTAATGTGATTGTAGTTAAGCTGTGTGTGTGAAATGTGCATGTAGCTGTACTGTGTGTGTAATGTGCATGTAGCTGTGCTGTGTGTACAATGTCCATGTAACTGAGCTATGTGTATAATGTGCATGTAGCTGAGCTGTGTGTGTTATATGTGCCTACAGCAGAGCTGTGTGTAATGTGCGTGTAGCAGAGCCTTATGTGTGTAATGTGCGTGTAGCAGAGCCTTATGTGTGTAATGTTATTGTAGTTGAGCTGTGTGTGTGTAATGTGAATGTAGCTGAGCTGTGTGTGTGTGTAATGTAATTGTAGTTGAGCTGTGCGAGTGTAATGTGAATGTAGCTGTGCTGTGTGTGTGTAATGTAATTGTAGTTATGCTGTGCGAGTGTAATGTGAATGTAGCTGAGCAGTTTGTGCAATCTGCCTGCAGCAGAGCTACATGTAATGTGCGTGTAGCAGAGCCTTATGTGTGTAATGTGATTGTAGTTGAGCTGTGTGTGTGTTAAGTGCATGCTGCCGGGCTGTGTGTGTGTATAATGCAGCTAATTACTGGGGACAATCATTTCATACCTGGTGGCACCAAGTCCTCTAGTTGCTGCTCTTTGCTATGGCTGTCTGTCCTGGTTAATGAAGGAATATCACTAACTTACTGCATTTCCCACCCCAGGCTTATACTCGAGTCAATAAGTTTCCCCAGTTTTTTTGTGGTAAAATTAGATGCCCCGGCTTATATTCGGGTCGGCCTATACTCCAGTATATACAGTACTTCTGCAGGAGCATTGCTAGAGTCCTAAAATATCCGGGGTTGGGCCCTTTGTGTTACGTTTTGCTCAGTAGGGCTGGGTTCACACAATATTTTTCACGCCACATTGTGAACTGTGGCATGTATTTTTATGAAGAAAAAACGTATGTTCCTGTCACTAGCGACAGGTATAAACAAGGGTTCTTCAACAGCATCAAAAGATAATAATATCGAGTGCACGCCCCCCAGACCTGGATCAAGGTCAAATAAACATAAAAATAGAAAATGGAGGCAGCACTTCAAAAAAAGTATAGGTTTATTGCACCCAAAGAAACTGGGAGCAGCCGCATGTCACTACACCTCTGCTAACCCTGCTGTGTATGGAGCCCCGGAGCAGACGGATGTCACTGCACCTCTGCTAACCCTACTGTGTATGGGGACCTGGAGCAGACGGATGTCACTGCACCTCTGCTAACCCTACTGTGTATGGGGCCCCGGAGCAGACGGATGTCCCTGCACCTCTGCTTACCCTCCTTTGTATGGTGCCCTGGAGCAGACGGATGTCACTGCACCTCTGCTAACCCTACTGTGTATGGGGCCCTGGAGCAGACGGATGTCACTGCAGACCTCTGGCTAAACCCTACTATGTATGGGCCCGGAGCAACGGATGTCCTTGCACGCTCGTGCTAACCCTACTGGGTATGTGCTTTGAGCAGATGTATGACACTGCCCCTCTGCTAAAACCCTACTGTGTATGGGGCCTCCAGAGCAGACGCATGTCATACTGGCACCTCTGCTAACCCATACTAGATTATCGAGGCCCCGGAGTAGCAGACACGGAAGTCCCTGACACTCTGTCTAAACGCCCTACTGTTATGGTGCCCTGGATCAGATGGATGTGGTCACTGCAAACCTCTGCTAACCCTACTTGTGTATGGGGCCCCAGAGCAGGTACCATGTCACTGCACCTCAGCTAACCCTGCTTGCGTTATATGGGGGCCGCCATATCAGACGCAAGTCACTGGCACGCTCTGTCTAACCCTACTTGTATGGGAGAACCTCTGGAGTGCAGACTAGATTTCACTAAACTGCACCGTCTGCTAACTCTACTGTTGTATGGGGCCCCTGGATGCAGACTGATGTCACTGTACCTCTGCTAACGCCTACTGTGTATGGGCCCGCGGAGCAGACGGATGTCACTGGTACCTTACCCTGCTAACCTCTACTGTGTATGGAGCCCCGGAGCAGACAAAAGGACGGATGTCCCTGCACTACATGTTCATCTGCTAACCCTACTGTGTATGGGGGCCCCCGAGCAGAAACGGATGTCACCTCGGCACCTCTGCTAACTCCAACTGTTGTATGGGGCCCAGTGAGCAGACGTATGTCACTGCACCTCTTCTAACTCTACTGTGTATGGGGCCCCGGAGCAGACGGATGTCCACTGCAACCTCTGCTAACCCTACTGTGTATGGAAGTCCTGGAGCAGACGTGATTCACTGCACAGCACCTCTGCTAACCCTGCTGTGGTATAGAGCCCCCCGGAGCTGACGGATGTCCTGCAACCTCTGCTAGTACCCACTGTGTAATGGTGCCATCTAGGAGCAGTACGCATGTCACTGCACCTCTGCTAACTCTACTGTGTATGGCGCCCCGGATAAAAAAAACGGATGTCACTGCACCTCTGCTAACCCCTGTTCTCTGTGGTATGGGCCCTGGAGCAGTACCCGGGGATGACATCTGCACCTCTGCTTATAACCCTACTATGGTTGTGGGCCCGAGCAGACTGGATTGTCTCCTGTCACCTCTGCTAACCTCTAACTGTGTAAGTGCCACTGGAGCATATGGATCTGTCACTTGCACCTCAGCTAACCCTACTGTTTATGGGGCGCGGGAGCAGACGTATTTCACTGCAACTCTGCTAACACCTAGACTGGTGTAATGGGGCCCGTAGCAGAGACGGATGTCACTGCAACTGTGCACGACCTCTTGCTGAACCCTACTTATTGTATGGGCCCCGGAGCAGAGACTGGATGTCCCTAGCACCACTGCTAACCTACAACTTTGTATCGTGCCTAGGGAGCAGATGGATGTCGACTGCACTCTAGTCCTAACCCTACTGTGTATGGTGCCCCATGAGCAGACGCATGTCACTGCTCTCTGCTAACCCTACTATGTATAGGCCCGCGAGCAGACCTGGATGTCCCTGCACCTCTGCTAACCCTACAGTGTATGGTGCCCCTGGAAGCAGATGGATGTCACTGCACCCTCTGCTAACCCTACTGTGTATGTGGCCCCAGAGCAGACTTAAGTCACGCACGCTCCTGCTAACCCTGCTGTGTATGGAGCCACCAGACCGAACTGCCATGTCATCGTTGCACCACTGCTAACTCCTACTTTGTATGTGGGCCTCAGGAGCAGCACGTGGATGTCACTGTGCAACTCTGCTAACCCTACTGTGTATGGATCCTGGAGCAAGCCACGGATGTCCCACACTGCAACCTCTGCTAAGCCCTGGCTGAGTATAGAGCCCCTGATCAGGACGGATGTCCTGCAACCCTGCTAACGCCAACTGTGTATGGTGCCCTGTAGCACGACCTGCATAGTCACTGCAACCTCTGCTAACCCTAGCTGTGTATGGGGCCCCGTGCGGAGCAGAAGGAAGTCACTTGCACCTCTGCTAGACCCTGGCTGTGTATGGGGCCCTGGAGCGAACGGATTGTCACTGCACCTCTGCAAACCCCTACTAGATAAGGGGCCCCGTAAGCAGAAACGGATGTCCCTGCACCTCTGACTAACCCTACACCGTGTATGGTGCCCTGGAGCTGATGGATGTTCACTGCAACCACTGCTAACCCTACTGTGTATGGGGCCCACCGGAGCAGACAGGCATGTCACTGCAACCTCTGCTAACCCAACTGTGTATGGGGGCCCCGATGCAGAAACGGATGTCACTGCACCTCAGCTAACCCCTACTATGTATGGGACCCGGAGCAGACGGAGGTCCCCTGCACCTCTTCTAACCCTACTGTGTATGGGGGGGGGGGGGGGGGGTGGGGGGGGGGGGGGGGGGGTGCTTGGAGCAGATGGATGTCACTGCACCTCCTCCTCAGCTAACCCTACTGTGTATGGGTTCCACCAGAGGCAGAAACGCAATGTTCACTGCACCTACTGCTGAACACCCAACTAGTTTTGAGGCCCCGAGCAGACGGAGGTCCCAGCACCTCTGCTTAAACCTACTGTTGTAATGGTAGGCCCCTGGAGCAGAATGGATGTCACTGCATAACCTCTGTCTAAACCCCTACTGTGTATGGGCCCCAGAGCAGACGTATGTCACCTGCCCCTGCTAACCCTGCTGTGTATGGGGCCCCAGAGCAGACGCACTGTCACTTGCACCTCTGCTAACCCTAACGTGTATGGACCCCTGGACAGACGGATGTCACTGCGCACCGTTGCTAACTCTACTGTGTATGGGCCCAGGAGCAGACGGATGTCCACTGCACCTCTGCTATCCCTACTGTGTATTGGGGCCCCCAAGCAGAACGATGTCCTGCTAACTTCTACTGAACCCTACTGTGTAGTGGGCCCCCAGAGGCAGATGGAGGGTCACTGCACCTCTGCAAACCCTACTGTGTATGAGGTGCCCTGGTAGCAGATCGGATACAGCTGGCACCTCTGCTAACCCTACTGTGGTATGGGGCCTGGAGCAGACTGGATGTCACTGCACCTCCTGCTAACCCGCTAACTGTGTTTGGGGGCCTGGATTCAGACGCTGTCACTGAGGAGAAGTGATGGAACACCTCTGCTCACCCTACTGTGTTTGGGGCCCCCGGAGCAGACGGATGTCACTGGCTCCTCTGCTAACCCTACTGTGTTATGAGGGCCGCTGGAGTAAACGGATGTCACTGCACCTCCTGCTAACCCTACTGTGTATGTGCCCTGGAGCAGGACGGGTATCACTGCACCTCTGCTAACCCTACTGTTGGATGGGGCCGCTGAGGGAGCAAGACTGGATTGTCACTGAGCAGACCTCTGGCTAACCCTACCTGTGTATGGAGGCCCAGGAGGCATGACGGATGTCCGCACCACTGCTAACCCTACTGAGTGGTAATGGAGCCCACGGAGCAGTTGACGCTGTCACTGCACCTCTGCTATACCCAACTTTGTATGGGGCCCGGAGCAGACGTGATGTCGCTGCAAACCTCTGCTAACCCCTACTGTTGTATGTGGCCTCCGGAGCAGAAGGACGGATGTCACTGTAACCATAGCTAACCCTAACTGTGTATGGGGCGCATGGAGGCAGGAGACGGATGTCACAGCAAGACCCTCTGGTTAACTCCTATGAGCATGTGTATTGTGTCCGGAGCCGGGAGCAGATTGATGTCACTGTCCCCTCTGCTACGAACCCTACTGTGTAATGGGGGCCCAAGAGCATAACGGATTGGTCACATGCACCTCTGGCTAACCCTACTGTTGTATGTGGGCCCAGCTCCCGGAGCAGACGTCGGATGTCACTGTACCTTCTCTAACCCTACTTGTATGGGCCCGGAGCAGAACGGATGTCACTGTCAGCACCCCTGGCTAACCCTACTGTGCATTGGCCCGGAGCAGACAGATTGGTCAACTGCAGACCTCTGCTAACCCTACACTATGCAAAAACCCATTGCTGGAAGAACACAAGCTGGTAGGTGGCAGTGCTTAATGGTCTAAGGGCACGGGTATTCGGGGCAATCTCAACCACTCCGTGGAAGGCACTCTCTCTACTCTGATTTGGGCTGATGAATCCCCTCCTTGCAGATCACGTACAGCCTCATGTAACATGCCTGATCGGTTCTCCCCGGGTGGTTCGGATCTTCCAGCAAGACAATCCGACATGTCACACAGCTAGAAATGTCTGCCATTGGTTGGAGGAGCAGAACCAATACTTCCATGTACTTTTCTGGCCTCTAAGTCCCCAGACCCCATTTGTGCCTGTGTGGGGCTCCTGGATGGTGGTGTTGGCTCTATAGACCCTCCGGAGCATGCTGTGGGCCCCTGGATGGGTGGTGTTGGCTCATTTGAGGCACCTACAGCATGACTGGTGGAGCCCCTGGATGGTTGTTGTTGTCCCTTCTATGGCCCCTCCAGTCAGCTGTTAGGCGCCCTGGATGGTGGTGTTGGCTCTATTATGGCTCCTCCAGCAACTGTGGGCCCTGGATGGTGTGTTGGCTCTATGGCACCCTCCAGCAGCTGTGGAGGCCCCTGGATGGTGGTTTTGGCTCAATTACTTCCTCCAGCAGCTGTGGGCCCCGTGGATGGGGTGTTGGCTCTATGGACCCCTCCATCAGCGTGTGAACCCCTGGATGGTGGTGTTGGCTCAATGGACCCTCCAAAGCAGCTGTGGAGCCCCTGTATGGTGGGGGTTGGGCTCTATGGAACCCTCCAAGCACTGAGGGGTTACCTGGATGGTGGTGTTGTGGCTCTATGGCCTCCTCCAGCAGCTGTGGGGTCCCTCTGGATGGTGGGTGTTGGCTCTATTTGGACTCTCCAGCAGCTGAGGGGGGCCCTGGATGGTGGTTTGGCTGCTATGGCTCCATCCAGCAGCCTGTGGGTGCCCCTGGATGGTGTTTGGCTCTATGGCCCCTGCAGCAGTCTGTGGGAAGCCCCTGGATGGGTGGTGTTGGCTCTATGAGACCCTTCCAGCAGTCTAGTGGGAGCCCCTGGATGGGTGGTGTTGGCCTCTATGGCGTCCACCATCAGCTGTGGGGCCCCTGGATGGTGGTGGTTTGGCTCTATGGCCCTCCATTAGCTATGGGGCTTCTGCGATGTAATGGTGTTGGCTCTATGGCCCGCTCCAGAAGCTGTGTTGGTAGCCACCTGGATGGTGGTGTTGGCTCTATGGACCCTCCAGCAGCTGTGGTCCCCTGGATGGTGGTGTTGGCTCTATGGCCCCTCCAGTAGCTATGGCGCTCCTGGATGTTGGTGTGGGCCCTAGGACCCCTCCAGCAGGGTTGGGAGCCCCTGGATGGTGGTGTTGGCTCTTTGGCCCCTCCAGCAGTTGTATGATTCCAATATTAATTCCATATCATTGGATTTTCCTATCTGTACATTTACCCTAATGGGGAACATCTGTAGTCATTATGTTGATATCATTTTAAGTACATGTCCTTTCTTCTCATTTCCAGGTGGATCCGTTGTAAAATGCTCATCATTATTTGTCCCATTAATGGGGAGTGGATTAATAATGGAGACAATTAGAAGAAGCCTCGAGGAATTATCCATAATGGGCTGAGAGCGCTCGCTCATACAATCTGACAGCGTAAAGTCTTTTATTAGCCGGAGTCTTGTACGAGGGGATGACGTGATCGCTGCGGCGCTCGGGGGCCCTGTAAACAGGCTTTCAAACCATTAGACGCTTCGATGTCAGTACCTTGTCCTCCCAGAACTATCCGCCACAAAGTCATGTTTTTCCAATGTCGATACCTCCCGTCTCCCTCTCATTAAGACGACGTTTGACTAATGGAATATAACTATGTGCCACAGCAGCGCCGCTGCCACACTCCCGTCAAATCGACTATGCAATTTAACACTGAAGGTCTTATTTTATTCTTGACGGGAAACTAGGACAAACTAGGAGTGGGCCATTCAAAAGTATGGATATTGACAGGGTTAGGATAAGGCTATGGGTGTCTGGTGTTAAGGTCAGCTTTAGGGATAGGTTAGGGATCGAGTTAGGGAAAGTTAGTTGTTAGCTGCCACATATACACCAGCATGTGGTGTATAAGGGGTTCATTTATATCTACTCTCTCAAACTTGCACTCTCCTTCCCCTCAGATAGCAAATTGAGCATAAATCCCACTCCAACACAGTCCATGCTCCCCAAATTATATACGCTGCCACTACCTTCCTCAATAATCAATCAGAGGGTTAGGACTCCGTCACTCACAAACACTGCTCATCGGCACTTGCAGGGTTAATACACTCTAATCAAACACTGTAATCAAGGCAATGGATTCTTAGAGCATTCAAGGACCAAACTTAATAAAATGTTAAGCTTTAATAGAAAAAAGGTACAGAACTTACAGAAAACAAAAATAAAGATAAAACAAGGTGACATACATACATGCAATTCTCAGTTAATTAAAATAAATTGGTAGCTTAGTCTCAGAAATACTTGAAACAGCCTATATTTTTTCCGGACTAATGACACACTTTTTTCCCGCCAAATTTTATCTCAGGTGCGGCAGGAAGGAGCGATTGCTGCAGAAGCCAGAGTCAGGGTATGGGAGGGTTAAACAGCATCTGGCTCCCTCTCCTTGTCCATCCTTAGATAGCGTACATTGAGGTAGCTCTGTGCGGCCGCGCACAGTACAGCGCCGCCAATATGCAGGGATGGAGCCGGCTCCATCCTGTCTGAACACATTTAAGTAGACAGTACCGTCGTATGTGCTGCGGTGTGACCATCCGCTTCACCAGCCCCGCGGCAATTTAATTGCAGGGGCGATCAGTTGTTATGGCATCAAGAAGCCTCATACAGGCATCCACAACAGCTGCCCATGTCCCCAGGATTTTTAAAAGCCTCACTGCATTCGGTACAGCGCCCTCCATGGGGCCATCTTGGGTAGCTTTTAGCTCACGAATCCCCGCCTGCTCGTTTGGTTAAACGGAATGGCACTTCAGACTCGCAGGTATCCAGTTAAATTTGGCCGTCCGAGCCAGCTTTATTGAGGCAAAAGAACATAACAATAACCAAAATTATAAAGAAAATCCTCATTCCGTCAGCCTACTGAACTACACACTTATAACAGACCCTGTCTATCAGTATTCTGGACCTAGCATACCAGTCTCCCTACAAAACACGTTTTAATCCAGTCTCCACTGACACCTGGCTTCTCTCAGCCTCTTGGGCACAAGTATCCCCTCCAGCTCTTGCTACTCCAAGTTCCAGGTAAGTAAACCACACACCCCCCGACTCACCTGAGCAGGAGGCCTTAATAGCTCTCGAGAGACATAATCCAAAATCGTGCTGGAAACACAGGGACCTGGAACGTGGAACAAGCCCCCACTCACTGCCGATGTTTTGGGAAAAGCCTAGCCATAATGGATGGCGGCAGCATACTACATAATTAGGTGGTCAGCAACCCTATTTTGCTGACCAGACAATAACTGCTGGCTCCCCCACCGAGACCAGGTCCTGGATGGCACGTTTCTAGCAGGTCTTCAGCTAGCGGCAGCGCCATGCGACCGCCTAAGGTCGCTCTGCCACAGTATGTACACCTATTACACCCTGTTACACCCTATTACACTAGGAAGTGTGCCCCCTAGTGGTCAAATACGCTAGGGGGACTAAGTATTAAAGTTAAAAAAAAGTTTTAAAAAAATCTTAAAAGTTTAAATCACCCCCCTTTTGCAATTGTACAGATAAAAAATATTTAAAAAGTTACACATATTTGGTATCACCACATTCATAAAAGTCCAATCTATTAAAATATTACATCATATATCCCGTCCGCTGAACAACGCAGTCAGAAGAAAAAAATTCACAAACGCCGAAAATTGTGGTTTATTTTGTCATTAAATTCCCCAAAAGATTGGAATAAAAACTGACTAAAAAGTCACTTGCACCCCAAAATGATACCAATAAAAACGACACTTCAGCCCACTTTTTTGCTTCCAATTTTTTCTCCCTATTTTCTCCCTCTAAAATCTAGGTGCGTCTTATAGCCCGGTGTGCCTTATAGTTCGAAAAGTACGGTAGAATGTAGATAATTTTCTCAGTCCTTGTGGCAGAAGTGGAACACAACTCAGCTGATGGCTGGACCTTGCGCTGCAAACTTGGTTTTCTGTTTCAGCCATTTTTTCATACTATCAAACCTCATGTCCAGATTTCACACGAGCTAGCCTCATAGTCTTTCAAAATTTAAAAGGGTAAAATTTTTTTGTTTTTATTGTCCCCTGTCTTGGCTGGATAGGTAATAAAAGGGACAGACAAGGAATATCGAATTGTATGTGTCCCTTGATTGACCCACTTTAACATGTGTTGGGGGGGGTAAAGGTTGGATGGACAGATGAGGGTCTGGCCATCCTTTGAAGTAGAAAACACTCCAGACCTCATGCAAAAAGTCCCACTTGGAGATAACCTGTTACCCCGCCCTCCATAAATAAGGCTTAGTGGTTTATAACCAGAAGTAGTAATGTTTGAATTAGTCAACTTGTATTCCATGGGATAAACATTATCAAGGGGGGTGATATGGGTATATAAAATATCCCCCAGCTTTGTTTGTGCGGTGTCCAAATTATAAATTAACTCAAAAGTGTATGTGCACATACATCGTCGAAAGAACAAGAGACATTTCCCAAAATGTCGGTGTATCCTTTTTCCTTTATTGAAGGCTTGGTAAGCAGTTTTATTAACTTTGAGTAATCTAAGGCCAAACAGATATATTTCAATTGGTTAATACCTTTTAGTCATCTGTGTTAGTAACACCGTCTTTATCATTATTGCATGTATTAATAACGAATCACCTCTATTAATAACCGTTAATAAGCATACTTTTAACGTTCATACTAAAATCACACCTCTAATTATGCTGATTATTCTAATAATATTATCTGAACTGCTACTTAGGCAAGTATTCACGTAGAGATTCTTGAAATATCTAAAAGGTCAGTGGTTTTATTCGGGCATTGCCAGAAACACTACAAAACTATAGAAAAAACTACTGGACGTGCCCCTACAAAGTGTAGACAGAGCAGTGTCCTTCGTAATTCATAAAAAAGCCCATTGTTTACAGTTAGACATTGAGATTCTAACAGAACAATACAAGGACACAAGCTTCACATGGGAAGAATACGAATTAGACAATTTGCTTTAACTTTAAACCCCTGGTCATTATGAGAACTCTAGAATTTATTACTAGATTTACTAATTTCCATATCAGGGGGATAGAGAAACAATCCATAGTCACTGGGGTATACTGTATATAACACACTTTCCTATTACACCATAAACACAACACACGTTTCTATGAAAGTTAATTTGGATGTCTTGGGCTCTGAAATCCGCGACATTATCCTCCCATGTCCATTCTTGTCATCTTCCACCTTGTGGTCCATCATCAGTTGGTAAGTTAACATTTATTTTTTTGATTACCCCCTTCAATAAAATTCCATGGGCTAACCGATGGCATCATTGACCGTAATGAGTTTTGTTGCTGTTTATGCCAACCAGAGATGTTACCAAAGTCCATACCAGGAATCACAAATAGTACATCAAAGATCTAGCAGAGATATATGGGATGTTTGGCTTTCAATAGCCACTGGTCTTCTACCACTGGAGAGGGAATATATCATGGTCCCCTTTTAAACGGGGAAGGAGAAACCCACAGAGGAGGGGTTGGTTGAGGATTGGCCCAGCAAGAAAAGAGAGATGAAAGGACAGGCATATTTTTAAAAGGGGTTTGTCTCATACTTTGATTCATCTCACCTCAGTCCTGTTTTCTTTTTTCTTTTTTTTAAATTTGGGGGCATTTTTACTGGCTTCTACTAGGCTGCAGTAGAAGCCAGGTCTGTAGCTATAGGGGACCTTGCGGGCAGCCGGGCATAAAATAAACGGGTCTGTAGCTATAGAAAAAACCAGTGCTGGACCTATCAGGAGAGTTTTTAACGGGTTTTGAGCTATGCGCCCAGTGCTGGCCCCCCTTGTCAGGAGAGATTAAAACAGGTCGTAGCTATGGGAAACCAGTGCGGCAGCCTATCAGGAGGTTGAACGGGTCTGTAGCTATAGCAACCAGTGCGGGGAAACCACAGGAGAGTCGAAACAGGCTTACTACAGCAACCAGTGCGGCAGCCTACGGGGAGACATTGAACAGGTCTGTAGCTTAGCGACCCATCTGGCAGCCTGTCAGGAAAGATAAAACGGGGCTGTAGCTATAGCAACCAGTCTGGCGCCATAAAGAGATTGAACAGGTCTGTAGCTATAGCAACCAGTGCGGCACCTAAAAGGGGGAAAAATTGAACGGGTTCTGTGCAAGGACCGTGCTGGCAGCCTGTCAGGAAAGATCAAACAGGTCTTTTGCTAAAAGCATCCAGTGTTTGGCAGCCATCAGGGAGAGATTGAACAGGTCTGTAGCTATAGCAAACCAGTGCTGGGCCCTACATGAGAGATTAAACAGGTCGTAGCAAAAAGAAAACCAGTGCGGGCACCCTTCAGGAGAGATCAAACGGGTATGTACATACGCCCAGTGGCAGCCTATCGGAAGATCAAACGGGTCTGTAGCTATAGCAACCAGTGCTGGCACCTTCAGGAGAGATTGAACAGGTCGTAGCTATAGAAAACCGGGGAGCTGATGCGCTCATAAAAGGGGGGGGAATCTAGAATGGGAAAGGACACGGGTAATGGACCATTTTTAAAAATGACTTGTTTTTGAAAGATCTTTAACATAAAAAGCAGCAATCCTTGTAGTGAGACAACCCCTTTCAGCTATTATGTCGGCAATCACTGGCAAGGGCTACACTGCCGGGGTGGGAGCTAAGGACAGGCCATCAATGCAAAATCCTGAAAAAAACACTTTTACTCCTTTGAAAAGCTGACTTCTGAATTCACCTGGGCGCTGTTGCTTTTTATTTTAAAACACGGTCTACAGTTTTCCACAGATACGATTATGTTCCATGTCAATATTTTATGAGCCTATGAACGCTCCGTTAGGGGTTGAAATGTTGCTTATCTTTTATGGGTGTTTTTCTGGAGGAATAAAGACATTTTTCACATTTTTAACCCGCTGGATTCTGTTCTATTTCTCTATTGTCCCTTTTCAACAGTGTCTTTGCCGTCAGACGGAATAAATCCTGCTTTTTGCATTGGCCCTTACAGACACTGTGGCTTTGTATAGAACAACTTGTTTCAGATTCTGGTTTACAAAGAACAAATTACAGCCCTTCTCCATTTATTCTCTTTTTTATTTAAAAAAGGGCCCCAAAAAACCCCCCCTTTATTGGGTCGGGACCGCTTAGTCTTATAATCAGCTCTTACTCCGATGCTTTCTGCCAAAGAGGAACATTGCAAACAAAAACATTCATGTGACAACCGGGTCATCTCGGAGAAAAACTAATGACAACAAAATATCTTCTATCAGATCATTTGTTAAATGTTTCTTTAATTTGCAATTGTAAAGAAGATGGATACAAAAACGTACATTGAATTTAGCATGAATTCCCAATATTGCAGAAAGGAAATTTGCCACTTCACTCATCTGTCCACATCCTTGAGCTCCGAGGTCATACAGCAACCTTATAGAATATGCCCCACCCTCAATCAACACCTTTAGTACAGGTCCCAAGCTCAAGGAACACTCCCAAATCTCATAGAATTTGCCCAACCTCAAGGATCACTGCTTATCTCATAGAACATGTCAAACCTAAAGGAAAAACCCATAACCTCATAAAAAGCCCAAACTAAGGGAAAATTCCCAAAATCAAAAACAAGCAAACCTAAAGGAACACCCCCTAATCTCATAGGATATGTCCAACCTCAAGGAACACTTCCTAATCTCAAAGAACATGTCCCAACCTCAAGGAACATCCCTTAATCCTACAGAATTTGCCTTATCCAAAGGTCCACACCTAAAGAAACACTCCCTAATCTAATAGAACATGTCCTGACCTCAAGAAACACAACCACTAAGCCTACAACATATACCCAACCTCCAGCAACCCTCCTAATCTCTAAAGAACCCAAAACCCAAAAAGGGGAACATCCAAAATTCAAAGCATGCCAACCCCTAAAAGAACACCCCCAAAATCTCATAGAAAGCCCCCGCCCTCAAAAAACACAATCCCTAACCCATAAACATCCCAAAACCCAAAGGGAACTCTCACTAATCTTATAGGACATGTCCCAACCTCAAGGAACACTCCCTAATCTCATTGAACATGCCCTGATCTCAGGGAACACTCCTAATCTCATAGAACATGCCAAACCTAAAGGTACAACCCATAACCTCATAAAACATGCCCAACCTCAAGGGAACATTCCTAATTCATAGACAATTGTCCAATCTCAAAGAACACTCCTAACCTCATAGAACATGCCAAACCAAAAGGAACACCCCCCAAATTCTCTGGGCAGCCCCAACTCAAGGAAAACCCAAATCTCTGACATGACCCAAACTCAAGGAACACTCCCTAATCTCATTGAACATGTCCAAACCTCAAAGAATACTCTTAATCTCATAGAACATGCCCCCTTCAAGGAAATCCCAAAACTCATTGAAATGCCTCCCTCGGGGAACAACCCCCAATCCTTTGAACATGTCCCAACCTCAAGGAATACTCCTAATCTCATAGAACATGTCCCAACCTCAAGGAACACTCCCTAATCTCATTGAACATGCCCTGACCTCAGGGAACACTCCTAATCTCATAGGACATGTTCCAACCTAAAAGAACACTCCCTAATCTCATTGAACATGCCCCGACCTCAGGGAACACTCCCTAATCTCATTGAACATGCCCTGACCTCAGGGAACACTCCCTAATCTCATTGAACATGTCCCAACCTCAAAGAATACTCCTAATCTCATAGAACATGTCCCAACCTCAAGGAATACTCCTAATCTCATAGAACATGTCCCAACCTCAAGGAATACTCCTAATCTCATAGAACATGCTAAACCTAAAGGAACACCCCCTAATCTCATAGGACATGTCCCAACCTAAAAGAACACTACCTATTCTCATTGAACATGCCCTGACATCAGGGAACACTCCTAATCTCATACAACATGTCAAACCTAAAGGAACAACCCATAACCTCATAAAACATGCCCAACCTCAAGGAACACTTCCTAATATCATAGAGCATGTCCAATCTCAAAGAACACTCCTAATCTCATAGAACATGCCAAACCTACAGGAACACCCCCTAATCTCATAGGACATGATCCAACCTCAAGGAACACTCCCTAATCTCATAGGACATGACCCAACCTCAAGGAACACTTCCTAATCTCATAGAACATTCCAAACCTACAGAAACACCCCCTAATCTCATAGGACATGATCCAACCTCAAGGAACACTCCCTAATCTCATAGGACATGACCCAACCTCAAGGAACACTCCCTAATCTCATAGGACATGACCCAACCTCAAGGAACACTCCCTAATCTCATAGGACATGATCCAACCGCAAGGAACACTCACTAATCTCATAGAACATGTCAAACATAAAGGAACAACCCGTAACCTCATAAAACATGCCCAATCTAAAGGAATACTTCCTAATCTCATAGAACATGCAAAACCTAAAGGATCACCCCCTAATATCATAGAACATGTCCTGACTGCAAGGAACACCCCCTAATCCTACAGAACTTGCCTGATCTCAAGGTCCACTCCTAATGTCATAGAACATGACAAACCTAAAGGAACACTCACTAATCTAATAGAACATGTCCCGACCTCAATAAACACTCCCTAACCTCATAGAACATGCCAAACCTAAAATGAACACCCCCCTAATCTCATAGAACATGCCCCGACCTCAAGAAACACAACCACTAAGCCTTCAGAACATACCCAACCTCAAGGAGCACCCCCTAATCTTATAGAATATGCCCCCACCTCAAGGAACACCCCCTAATATCAGAACATGACTGACCTCAGGGAATGCTCCCTATTTTTATGGAAAATGCCCCAACCTCAAAGAGCACCCTCTAATCTCATAGAACATGCTTAACCTCAAGGACCACTCCATAATCTCATGGAGCATGCTCCAACCTCAAGAAACACTCCCTAATCTCAAATAACATTGTCAAAATAAAGGAAAACTCCCTCATCTCATAAAAATGCCCCAACCTCAATGAAAACTAATATCAGAACATGCCAGACTTCAAAGAATACTCCCTAGTCTCATGGAATATGCCCCAAACACAAAGAGCACCCCCAAATTTGATAGAACATATCCAACCTCAAGGAACACGCTCTAATCTCATGGGGCACACTTCAACCGCAAAGAATACTACCTAATCTCATACTCCAGCGTCTTCAAACAAAGTCTCCTATATTGCAAGTAGATAAAAACATGACAAACCAGGCAAATGAACACAGAACAGACACATAATCTTATAGAATATGCACCACCTCAAGGAACACCCCCTAATCTCATAGAACATGCCCTGACCTCAAGTAATACCTACTAATCTCATAGAACATGCCCTGATCTCAAGGAATATCCCCTGATCTCATAGAATATGCCCTACCGCAAGGAACACCCCCTAATTTCATAGAACATGCCCTGACCTCAAGTAATACCTACTAATCTCATAGAACATGCCCTGACCTCAAGGAACACCCCTAATCTCATAGAACATGTCCTGACCTCAAGGAATATCCCCTAATCTCATAGAACATGTCCTGACCTCAAGGAATATCCCCTAATCTCATAGAACATGTCTTGACCTCAAGGAATATCCCCTAATCTCATAGAACATGTCCTGACCTCAAGGAACACACCCTAATCTCATAGAACATGTCCTGACCTCAAGGAATATCCCTTATTCATGAACAGCCTGACCCCAAGGAACACACCCTTAAAATTTATAGAAAATGCCCTGACCTCAAGGAATATCTTATTCATGAACATGCCTGTCTAAAGGGAATATCCCTTATCTCATGAACATGTCTGACCTCAGGAATATCCCTAATCTCTGAACTGCCCTGCCCTTTAAAGGAATATCCTCTAATTCATAGAACATCCCCGACCTAAAGGGAAATACCCCCTTATTCATAGAACATGCCCTGACCGAAAGGGAACACCCAATATAAAAAGAACATGCCCTGGCCTAAAGGGAAAACCCCCCCATTCTCATAGAAATGCCTGACTCAAGGAAACACCTAATCTCAAAGAATACCCCTGACCTCAAGAAACCCCCTAATCTATAGAATGCCTGACCTAAAGGGAACACACAAATTTAAATAGAACATTCCTGACCTCAGGAAAACACCCCCTAATCTCATGACATGTTGACCTCAAGGAATACCCCCAAAATCTCAAAAAAATGCCAGACCTCAAGGAACCCCCCTAATCTCAAAGAACTGCCATGACCAAAGAATCCCTGTAACTCATAGAAATTCCCCGACCTCAGGAACACCCCAAATTTCCATAGAAACATCCCCTGCCCTCAAAAAAACACCCCCTAATTCATAGAACCCCCTGACCTCAAGGAACACCCCCTAATCTCATAGAACATCCCCTGCCCTAAAGGGAAAACACCCCCTAACCAAAGAACATGCCCTGCCCTCAAGAAACACCGCCTAATTATGAACTGCCCTGACCTCAAGGAACACCCCCTAATCTCAAAGAACATGCCATGACCTCAAGGAACACCCCCTAATTCATAAAAACATGCCCTGCCCTAAGGGGAAACCCAAAATCCTAAACTGCCTGACCTCAAGGAAACCCCCTAATTAAAAAACTGCCCTGCCCCAGGAAACCCCCTAATCTCATAGAACATCCCCTGACCTAAGGGAAAACCCCCCCAAACCCTTTGAACATCCCCTGATAAAGGGGTTTCCCCCAACTTCAAAATGTCTTTATTAGGTAGACAAAGTACAATAAAATTAAAAGCTATAGGTACTTTTAAAAATTGTCATCATATGTTCAACATTGGATATATTACAATTGCTACTCCCTTACAATTTTCATTTTATGCAAAATTTAAAAAAAACCCTAAAAAAATTAAAATTTGTCGAGCCCCCCATTTCGAGGTTATGTACTTTCGGATCAAGATCAAATTACGGGCAAGATGACAGTAACAAATTAGTTATAGTGACATTCGGTGCATTGGATTAAAGTTTTTATTTTCCCCTTTTAAATTTTAAACCCGTCAGTTCTAGCCCGCTTAGGTAGGCTCTCTGAATGACAAAAAAAAACAAATCACGAGAACAAGAAGATTGTATACAACATTAGGTCAGACAAAAAAAAACACATCCCAAAAAGTGCTCCTTTCCGGCCCCCCCCCCAACCCTGTTTGTAGTATGATAAATCTATGCGGCTCCCCTCCCCAGGTACCCCATTTTGTTTATTCGGGCAGGGCGGCATTTTGGTCACCAAACAATTTGTAGATGTAATCCATGTTCCCTCCTTGGAATCCAAATCTCGAGCCCCTTTAAAAACCCCCCATATCTAATAGAACATGCCCTGACCTAAAGGAATATCCCCATATCTAATAGAACATGCCCTGACCTAAAGGAATATCCCCATATCTCATAGAACATGCCTGACCTCAAGAAACACCGCCTAATTACAAAGAACATGCCCTGACCTCAAGGAACACCCCCTAATCTCGTAGAATATGCCCTACTCAAGGAACACCCCCTAATCTCATAAAATGCTTTTAAAACTTAAAAGAAACACCCCCTAATTCATAGAAACATGCCCTGATTCAAGGAACCCCCCCAAAATCTCATGGGGGAAAAATGTCCGACCTAAAGGGAAAATATCCCCAAATCCATAGAACATGCCCTGACCAAAAAGGAATATCCCCTATTATAGAACACCCCCCTGCCTCAAAGGAATATCCCCATACTTTTGAACATCCCCCTGACCTAAAAGGAATTCCCCCCATATCTCATAGAAACCCTAAAAACCTCAAGAACCCCGCCTAATTTTCAAAGGAACATGCCCTGCCCCAAGGAAACCCCCCCTAATCTCTGAATATCCCCCTTTTTTTTTTTCCAAAAACCCCCCTTTAATCCATGAACTGCTCGACTTCAAAAAAACCCCTAATCTCATAGAAAACATCCCCTAAATCTAAAGGGAACACACCCAAATCTCATTTTAAACCCTGACCTCGGGATTCCCCAAAATCTCTAGAAAAACATTGTCTTGACCTCAAGAAATATCCCTAATTCATAGAACATGCCCTGACCTCAAGGAAAACCCCCCAAATCTCATAGAACATGTCCTCCCTCAAGGAAACACCCAAATTCTCAAAAAAAAAGGAAAACTTTGCCCGACCTCAAGGAATATTCCCTAATCTAATAGAATATGCACTGCCCTCAGGAATTCCCCCTAAACCCCATAAAAACATCCCCTGCCCTAAAGCAAAAACCCCCTAATTCATGAAAAAGTCCTGACCCGGGGAATATCCCTAATCTCATAGAAATCCCCTGCCCTCAAAACACACCCTAATCATAGAAATGCACGCCCAAGGAAATCCCTAATTCTAGAACTGCCCTGACCCAAGCAACAACCTAACCTTTAAGAAAACCCCTGACCTCAAGCAAAAACCCCCAAATTCAAAAAACATGCCCTGACCTCAAGGAACACCCCCTAATCTCGTAGAATATGCCCTACTCAAGGAACACCCCCTAATCTCATAGAACATGCCTGACCTCAAGGAATATCC
Source organism: Phyllomedusa bahiana (assembly GCA_025379985.1). Lineage (NCBI taxonomy): Eukaryota > Metazoa > Chordata > Amphibia > Anura > Hylidae > Phyllomedusa > Phyllomedusa bahiana. The sequence goes on along the minus strand of JAODAL010022437.1, from coordinate 5,814 downwards.
CCTAATCTCATAGAAAATGCCTGACCTAAAGCAATATCCCATAATCTCCTAGAACATGTCTTGACCTCAAGGAATAGCCCCTAATCTCATAGAACATGTCTTGACCTCAAGGAACACCCCCTAATCTCATAGAACATGCTCTGACTTCAAGAAACACCCCCTAATCTCATAGAACATGCCCTGATCTCAAGGAACACACCCAAATCTCATTTTACATACCCTGACCTCAAGGAATATCCCCTAATCTCATAGAACATGTCTTGACCTCAAGGAATATCCCCTAATCTCATAGAACATGTCCTGACCTCAAGGAACACACCCTAATCTCATAGAACATGCCCTGATCTCAAGGAACACACCCAAATCTCATTTTACATATCCTGACCTCAAGGAATATCCCCTAATCTCATAGAACATGCCCTGACCTCAAGGAATATCCCCTAATCTCATAGAACATGCCCTGACCTCAAGGAATATCCCCTAATCTCATAGAACATGTCCTGACCTCAAGGAATATCCCCTAATCTCATAGAACATGTCCTGACCTCAAGGAACACCCCTAATCTCATAGAACATGTCCTGACCTCAAGGAACACCCCTAATCTCATAGAACATGCCCTGACCTCAAGGAATATCCCCTAATCTCATAGAATATGCACTGACCTCAAGGAATATCCCCTAATCTCATAGAACATGCCCTGACCTCAAGCAACACACCCTAATCTCATAGAACATGCCATGACCTCAAGGAATACCTGCTAATCTCATAGAACACGCCCTGACCTCAAGGAATATCCCCTAATCTCATAGAACATGCCCTGACCTCAAGGAACACACCCTAATCTCATAGAACATGCCCTGATCTCAAGGAATATCCCCTTATCTCATAGAACATGCCCTGACCTCAAGGAATATCCCCTAATCTCATAGAACATGTCTTGACCTCAAGGAATATCCCCTAATCTCATAGAACATGTCCTGACCTCAAGGAACACCCCTAATCTCATAGAACATGTCCTGACCTCAAGGAACACACCCTAATCTCATAGAACATGTCCTGACCTCAAGGAACACCCCTAATCTCATAGAACATGTCCTGACCTCAATGAACACCCCTAATCTCATAGAACATGCCCTGACCTCAAGGAACACCCCTAATCTCATAGAACATGTCCTGACCTCAAGGAACACCCCTAATCTCATAGAACATGCCCTGACCTCAAGGAACACCCCTAATCTCATAGAACATGCCCTGACCTCAAGGAACACCCCCTAATCTCATAGAATATGCCCTAACCTCAAGGAACACCCCTAATCTCATAGAACATGCCCTGACCTCAAGGAACACCCCTAATCTCATAGAACATGTCCTGACCTCAAGGAACACCCTAATCTCATAGAATATGCACTGACCTCAAGGAATATCCTCTAATCTCATAGAACATGCCTGCCCTCAAGGAACACCCCCTAATCTCATAGAACATGCCCTGACCTCAAGGAACACCGCCTAATCTCATAGAACATGCCCTGACCTCAAGGAACACCGCCTAATCTCATAGAACATGCCCTGACCTCAAGGAACACCCCCTAATCTCATAGAACATGCCCTGACCTCAAGGAATATCCCCTAATCTCATAGAATATGCACTGACCTCAAGGAATATCCCCTAATATCATAGAACATGTCCTATAAAGTATTTGGTAATAGTCTTTATATACCTTTACCAGTATAAGGTTAGCTTTCATCTAAGTGAACAGTTCTGTGTGTACGGGGCTGTGGTGGCTCCATCTTACCATGAGATATTGCTTGGAGTTTCACTTTAAGGACTGTGACCTGGACACCATGACCAATATTTTAAGGCTAAACTTTGTGTTCACAGACAGGATTCATGAACGAGCAACAAACTACTTGATCGTTATAAAATAGGAAACTGTATAAAACCCCTCTGTGGTTCCGTCTCTTGAATAATCACTAAATGAGGTACAACATGAGGGGGGACATTGCCGGAAATCTTGCTCAGCCACTCCGCTCATAAAACACCCTCAAAGCACTTAACCAGCGGTGACCAAGAAGGTAACAGTCCGGATGGGCGTGAAGACGTTACCCACAATGACCCGACCGGGGCTCGTACATTTCTTTATCCATTTGTTGTTGACAGGTTGATGGCACCTCTGGAAAACAGGGCTAAAAACTCACAGCTATTAGGGAAAGATTACCTCGTATTTTTCTATTAGATTATTTCCTCCTGTCTCTGCTGCATGACATGATTTATAGAAGAACTGATGCCTAGAGCTGCATCGAATGGGGCAAATTATAGAGTCCACAGCATCTGCCAATGACAAGGTGATACGGAATGAAAAAAATAAAGGTCTGTTAAAATGCTGTCACCTCTCCTGACATTTCTGGAGCATTGCTTATAACCTGTGCTCCCCTCTGTTATTCCTGTAAATGCACAAGTAAAATTAGAACTGGTTGGTGCCATTCCTCCTATTATTAGGGCAAATCCACACTGTCGGCAAAGACCAAACACTAGGAAGGAGGTTGTGGACAGGAAAATTGTTACTACTTAGTGCTCAATCAGAGGAAAAGAAAAAACAAAGAGCAGGCGCTCCATGTGAAGTACAGTAAAAACAGATATAACCAGTGAATTCCAATAGGTCTGCTCACCTGGAGATGTTGTGCGTATTACTATAGAGGCACAACACTCATATGCGCTTGGTCGGCTCCATCCGAGCCTCTGAACGGCAGCCGCTGGTTCTTTACTCCGGAGCCAAGTTTGCAGCAGCGGGCACAAGCAGTGTGTGAGGGAAATTCATCTAGTCAGATCTCACAGATGGCCCCCAGCCCCTCCCAGGAAAGCTCAATTTCCAGGAGCATCCACACGCAGAAGCCAGGCCGCATACGCCCCCCATGTGGGCCGAAGGTAACTTGACCCATTTTAACTGCCTTTTGTCTGTAACCCATACCTGTATGTGCACCTCTGACTCTTACCTGTATATTATTATCCTTTTGTATATATTTGTCTAGTGCGTCCTCCAAGGCTAATTAAATCTATAAACTTTAATCTGAGTTAGTCTGTCTTGATCATCGGCCTCACACGCCTAGTACTCGGTCTATAGTATATAGCTACCCAAAGGTGGGTTCCTGGCCCTGTTAGAAGACGGTAACTGACCGATCTTATAACTAAACGAGAGAACTGGTGGCAGCATTGTTTGTCTCCCTGGGCCCGTGTGGACAGCGGTTAACAGTGGAAAAGTATCTGGCTGAGCTTGTGCACCACTAGGGGGCAGCGCAACGTCGAGATACACCCCAAGTCAGGCGGTCGACCCTCAAGTGGGCTGGCGGGCAGGCTTTTTCCTGACACAGTGGATGGATGCAAAAAGCAAACAACGAATCCGGCACCCGGTTCTAGGATAAAAACTTTCTCTCGAAGACGAGGGTATTAATTAAAAAGGTTATTTATATTCTTAGAGATACACTGGCTACGTGGAGACATGTGAGAAAGCTATTCAATTGTCCCATGTACATCTCGCGCTTTGTTCCTATTTGGGATATGCCCTCTTTTAGTCCGGGTAGAGAGAATAAATTTTTTCAAAAATGGAAACAAAGGGGGATTAGAGTGTTAGGTGACATTCTGTCGGAATCCACCGGTTCTCTCCTTAAGGCCGTGTTCACACGGCTTATTCCCGACGGATTTGTGAGCCGGATTGCGCTCACAAATCCGGCGTGAATAAGGGGCGGGACGGGGGCGGGGCCGGAGTCGGCGGGGGCCCGCTCCCCGGGCCCCCTAGACTGTCATTATCTACGGCGCGTTCCGCGCCGTAAATCAATGTGCATGTCACTTTCTCCCCCCCGCGGCGGATTCGCCGAGCGGGGAGGAGCGACGGAATCCACAGTTCTCTATGAGAGCAGTGGGTTACCGTAATTACTCCGACAGATTGGCGCCGACTGCAGGCAAAACCGGCGCGGGAAAAGGCCCAATCCGAAAAATAAGCCGTGTGAAAGGGCCTAATTGGGGAAAAACCAACACAAAATTCTCTTGGGGGTAAATCAGATCTTTCAGTACAAGCAAAAAGAAAATTACTGCAAATCAAATGTTACCCCTTCAATCCCTTGGAAAGAGACTGTTTTTGCCGATTTACTAAATCCAAGTAGTAAGGGGGGAATTGTCCAGATTTTATTCTACCTTAAAGCCAAATCAGTGGGGGTTTTTGGTAGACAAACTCTTATACGGAGGGAATCGACATAATGTTTGCAATACAAAATAAAAAATTAAAATTGGTGCAGAAATCCTAGTTAGCGAGCAATGGAGGGAGAGGCTTTTTAAGCTAGTGCATAGGGCCATATATTCTTTTGACATCCCTTATGGGGCAGATGGGGCTGAGTACTTAAAAGGGGGGGTTGCTCCTACAAAGAAAGCTTTAAAATTTGAAAGGGAACAAAAATAAGACTTTTTAAAAATATATTGTTTTGTTCCCTTTTTTTCCCTAAGGGATAAAAGTGAATTTATGACCTCCTGGCTTTTTCTTTCCCCTCAGTAACAGACCTGTAAACAATTTCCCCCGCTGTTTGTTCATGAATAACAGTGAGTGAAGTCATCACACGGGGTTGTGGCAGTGTCCTTGCTGTAGCAAAAAAAGCTTGATTTATGTAAAATAAACAAACTGTAATTAGGTTTGTTTTGGGGATCAGTAAACCCTTTTCGAGAGCTTTTTGAAAAGCTGCTTAGTAATCTGATTAAAACTAAACCTGGCGATCCAAAATGAGTCAGTCTAAACCGGGAAAGTGCAGAGTTTTTATTCATGCATTCTGTGAAACTCTGTGGGAGACAACCCTTTTAACAGAGTGCCCCCAAAAATGGGTCTAGAAAGGCCGCCTGTTTCATTGTATGTGGTGTGTCCTGGGATTGCTAGTTCTGCATCAGGTAAAGGATTTTCTGGGGGACACTTGGGATTGCTCTGTCGCATTTAATCCGCAGGGAATGCTATTCCATTTTGTCACTGCTGAGTCATCTGCAGAGGGGCCTGAGAACACCTTGATTACTCTCAAGGGGGTTCATGTTACATTGTTGGCAGCAAAGAAATGCATTCTCAAACATTGCATCGACAAATCTGTCTTTAAGGGTTGAGCTAACAGAGAGCCTGCGACAGGTCATTTATCTAGAGAAACTTCAGGCGGTTAAAAATGGAGACACTGACACAGGGAAAGGTTCTGAAAAAATGGAATCATTTATTTCCACACATATAATGCAGAAAATTAAATCTTATTAGAACCATTTAAAATAAAATATTACCCCTAGAAAAGGTAAAAGGCACGCAAAGGAAAAAAGATATTGGGGCTTAACAGGGATGAAGTGAGACACCCCCGGGTTTGGGGGGGTTGGGGGAGGTTTGGGGTTTCCAAGGGGGAAAAAATTCGGAAAAAAAAGGAGACACTTGGTTAATTCATTGTTACAGCAATTGCTTGTTTTTCTTATAGAATTTTTGTCTGTTTTAGATTTTTATTTGACGGGTTGCATGTCTGTGGGAAAGGGGTTTTGGTTCCCTTTTTTACTTTCCCTTTTTAAAAAAACTGTTATAAAAAAAAGGATTTATTCTTAAAAAAAGTTCAGTGAGCAAAGGGGATTAAGCCTTTTTCATATAAAAAACTCTAAAATAACGCGTTTCGCGCCCAGACACAGCGTTCATCAGACAGAGGATACAGTTGTTAGAAAAACTCAAGATAAATAAACAGCATCCCTTTACATTATAGTTATGAAAAGCTCACCCTATTCCGTCACTGTAGGGGACAGCTCTTTCTTGATTTCTATTGGT
>JAODAL010022436.1:0-64719 GCA_025379985.1 Phyllomedusa bahiana | reverse complement strand
GGTAAGGAAATACATTATGAGATGGTGAATGAGTTGGGGAATTAAAGATGGTTTTACTCACAAACAGCGTAGGCTTTTTACAGACTTTTGTCTGGAATTTTAAACTTAAAATAAATATAAAAATTTTTACAAGAAGGAGCTGGAGGCTTTCACAATTTCATGGAGTATAGAATTATATATTTACAGACCGTATTTCGGGGCTCTTGCACTAAAATTCGCCCTAAGTGCGGAACAAAAAGACGCCATGTGAAAAAAAACCCTTTTTTGCACCTGGCATACATTTTATTAAAATTTTTGAAACCAGGATTTTACATACAATATAAAAAAAAACTTGCTTTTTTTTCTATATTAAATTGAATCAAAATAACCTTCCCCTTTTTTAGGTAATTTGAGCCAAATTATTATTTTTTCCAAATGCCAAATAAGGAGAAAATTTTGTAAGGCATTTTTATTCTTTCGCAAAGTAAAATGTTTCCCAAAATTTTTTTAAAATACTTGGGACTAAATCCCTTTTTAAAAAGCAATTAAACCCCCTTGATATGTCATTCTTTAGGCTTCGATAGTTTATTGGTAACTCTAGTCAATTTTGAGACACCCTGTGGATGTATTTTTTTACACCCCAAAACCTCCCCTTCGTTGAACCCCAGGGAAAGTCTAAAGAAATACCCCAAGATATCAGGAAGAAAATTGTGGCTTGCACACGATTCTTTCTGGTGAAATTTTTCCAGTACCTAAAGTCCCCGTTCATCTTACAACAATTATACGCGGTAAAAAAGTGGGAATGTCCACCCATCATCCACTCACAAAGGAGATGGGGTTCCCCAGAAATGAATTTTTTTTTTTTTTTTTTTGGTCCGCATTCATATCAACCCAGGAACAAAAGCAAAAGACCTTTTGAAGATGCTGGCAGAAGCTGGTAAGATTGTGTCATTATTCACAGTGAAACAAGTACTGTATCAACATGGGCTGAAAGGCCACTCTGCCTGGAAAAAGCCATCACTCCAAAAGACACATATAAAAGCCAGCTTAATGTTTGCAAATGCACATAGTTAAAAAGACCTACATTTTTGGAGGCATGTCCTGTGTTCTGACGAAATTAAAGTTGAACTGTTTGGCCATAATGACCATCATTACGTCACGTAGGTTTGTTCATGTCAGATAGTGAGAAAAACATGCATATGTGTCTTTTTATATAGTGTATGTAAACTTCTGTTTTCAACTGTGTATATATATATATATATATATATATATATATCTAGTGTAAATCTACATATATACATATATAGATATATAGATATATGGATATATATCTATACATATATCTATCTATATATATATATATATATATATATACACTAGACACATGGCTGTACATACAATATATACTCGATATATACACATCTCACATGCACACACAATGCCTGGCACCCTTGACCCCTCCTTACCTGTCTCCTGTAGTCTGGTGCAGTCGGCAGTTTCTTCCTCCCACTACAGACAGCCCCAGATACAGAGTGTGCTGGACTGTGAGTAGCATTCTGATTGGTGAAGCAGCCCCTGCTGACTCCTGCTCTACCAATCAGTGCTGCTCTCACTCTGCTCTGACACTTGAGGCTGCTACCTACTCTGTCCCCCCAAGATGCATAGGAATATAGGGTTAACTTCTTCCTCCTCTGTGCTTTGTCCTCCCCCACTTACAGTATTTTCATGCTTTCATATGGATTATTTTTTTATTGAAGTGGCTAAAAAGTGGGGGAACAAGTCCCCTCCGTTCCCTCCTAAAAGTATGCCTATGCTCCAGAGGAATGATAACATAGGGGTGCAGCCAAGCAGCAAATACGACAAACACTGGGAAAAGGCAAAGGTTGTCCAGAAACTAGGACCTCGGTCCTACGAAATTGTAACAGAAGAAGAAAGAAGACTAAGGAGACAGTGGAGATATCTATAAAAAACACAAGTACGAGAGGATTCATGGCCTTTTGAGTAGTATCCTACGGTAATACACAACACAATCAGGCAGCAACTACTGTACAAGCCAAGAACCAGCAGATACTGCTGACCATCATTGTGAGGATTCTGGCCAGACATAGGTTATATCAAAAGGCAGATTACCAGAAACAGAAGAACAACAAGATGTAGACAGTGACACTTCTTATGTTACTAGCAGAATGATCAGAAAGCGCACTCGCCTGAGGGATTATATCTAACTGTATTGTAATATAGTTATCTCTAACTGTATTGTAATATTATCTCTAACTGTTGTGTTTTATTATTTCATTGTTTTTCCAGTTAAAAGAAAAATGATGTAGCAATATGTTATATGTTGTATGACCTCCTTCAGACGACAATGATCTTACTGGAGTACTTTTCGACACGTACATTCCTGTCATGTTAATTCTATGTGCTATTAGGCGGCGTGTAATACAAGGGTATAGGAGGCAGAAATCTGCTTCAGGGCATTGTTTCCATGCTGAAATTCTGCGCTTGCAAACACGAAAATTCAACAGATAAGTGAACGCGTTTTTCGGTACGGACCTGTCTGCACAGGACGCAAATCATGTTTACCTGCTCTTATTTTTTTATTTTTTTTACTGGCACCAGTAGCTTGACGCTTATTATTTCATTTAAAAAAAAAAAAAAAACAGACAACCCTCTTAAGCCCTCGGGGGTGATATAAAACTTTCTAGCGTATTTAGCTGTGTCTCTCTTTGCCTCTAATAGTGGATATGTTATCAATATTTTTTCTACCTAAAGGGGTTTGGCGTGCTTGCAAAGTTGTCCCAATTCTTTTGTATGGCAGTTCTGAATATAGCCGAGTAAACGTGCTGACTCATTGACTTCTATGGGAGAGAAGATGTGGGAAGAAGCCATTGTACAGGATTCGGTAGAGATTGAGCTATAGCTATCTCCTATAGGGAATGGTGAGAACTGGTGTTATCTACACATTAGTGTCACCTTTTATTGTGATCTTGTCTGTCACTGCTGAGAAGTGATCAATACAAAACAGAAAGTGTGACTATTAGGCGATGTTCACACGGCTTATTTCGGAACGTATTTATGGTCGGATTTCCGATCATAAATACGTTCCGAAATCAGTCTGAAATAAGTTGCAGGCAATTTAATCTTGCTTTTAATGGGAAATACGTGTCTTCGTTCAGACGTCAACTATTTCCATGCCGTATTGCCGCTGCGGATGTGCGGCCGCAATACGGCCGGAAAAACAATGCGCATGTCAATTATTGGGCCGGATTTCGCAATGGATTCACCCTATATAATGAATGGGAATTGTAAATCCATTGCGAAATACGTGCCACACTTAGAGACCCTTATTTGCAACTGATTTTCAACTGATTTCGGAACAGATTTACGATCGTAAATCCGACGTTCTGAAATAAGCCGTGTGAACATCGCCTTAGGGTTAGTGACCAGAGTGAAAACTGCAGGATTTTTTTTTAATAAAATATAGTGACATGCAACCCCCCCAAAGTTTTTTTAAAATATGTTTATCATCATTTAAACAATGTGTTATTTTCGCATGACACGTTCCCTTTAATTGGAGATAGAGGCATTTTTTTCTAATAAGATATATACAATATATGACAAAGTAAGATTTATGACAGTGTTGTATATTTGCTTGCATCATCCATTTAAGCAAAGTTTGTTGAAAGGTAAGTGATCATTTAAGATGAACTGTAATTGAAACCAGCATATACTTTATAATATTTCTGTACTGTACTTTTATATCCGAAGAGAATAGCAAGACTAAGCATGCACACACTGCGGGGTACATACATGTAATCATACAACTCCATACCCACCTACAGCCATACCCACCTACAGCCACCTACAGACTTGGCTCATTGCTTCGGCAGGGGTAGTTCTGCAAAAAAAAGGTCTCTTTGCCATCTTATCAATGAACATGACAAGAGTGAAACACCAGACATCATGGCAGTACTGCCGTCGCGGTCCGGCTCAATTTTAACCCATTACAGACATTTGACATACAGTTACTTCATAATGTCCATAAGGAGCGGACTCACTCTCTGTGCTCACTCCATACGGTGACAACTGATCAACTGATCTCTACAGCTGGGACCTTCAGCTAGGATGGGAGACAGCACCAATCTCAGCTGTTTAACACTTTAGACGCCAAAGTGATCGTGTCAATGGAATATGAATGAATGAGGAATAATGCTGCGCACCATTGCCCCCCCCCCCTGCAACGAGGGGTTGCCAGGGCGGCTAGAAACTTATTGACGTCTTCCGAGGCTGCCATCTTACTACCCCTATTACACACTGTAATAAGAGAGCTATTTTTCGACACCATTCTGCATTATCTGTATAATGCAAAACAGTGTATTGAACAAGCAATCGCACCCAATAGTTTTCAAGTATACTATAGGGACTACAAACAAAAGTTTTAAACATAATAGAATTTAAAAAATAGTAAAAGTTCAAAATGCCCCCCTTTTGCCATTTTAGAAATAAAAAAATAAAAAAGTTATACAGAATTGGTATTACTGTGTCCCCAAAAGTCTGAACTATTAAAATATAACATAATTTATTCCGCACTTTTTTTTGGTCAGTTTACATCCCCTAAAAAATTGGAATAAAAAGTCACATGTATTCCAAAATGAAATCAATAAAAAATATACTTCAGCCTGCAAAAAACGAGCCCTCACTCTGGTCCATAGGTGGAAAAACCAACAAGTTATTGGTTACAGAAAATGGTGCTTCATGTCGCAGTGCAAATTTAGAAAGAGAAGTTTTTATTTTTTTCAAATTCAAAAAGGGCTTTATTTGAAGATAAACAGATTGTCATGGAGCATCCCACGAACCCCGCTCTGGGCCGCAGCCGCCCCCGCTCTGCTCTTTCCAGCCAGTTACTTACCTAGTCGCACTCCTGCTGCCCGTCCCCGCTCTGCCGAATGCTGCTGCGTGAGCCCGCGGTGGCTCGTCAAGATTTAAAGGTCCGGCGCGCCAGTAATTGGTTAATTGCCGGGCGCTGACCCTATATCTTGCTGACTCCTCCACAGGGCTGTGGAGTCGGAGTCGTGGAGTCGGTGCCTATTTTGCAGGAGTCGGAGCCGGAGTCGTCATAAAAGGGACCAACTCCGACTCCCAAAACATATAATAAGTTTGTCCAGTTAGTTCGATGCAGTGCAAAGAGCAAGAGGAATTGGGCCAGTGCTAGTGCTCCCATATCTTCAGTCTTATCACATGGGGAGTGTAAGTGATGACATGGAGCAGGCAAAGCGCTGCCCCAGGGGAAAAGATTCTGCTCCCATGGCAAAGAGATTTCAGCAAAATGTTTCACCTGTTTTCAAAGAAGTAGAAGAGTTCAACCATTCATCAAAACTGACTGTGGCTGAGGCAATTCCTTTATGCCCTGACAGTGTTAGAGATGTTGCCCCTGTGGTCACCACTTTGCCCCCAACCCAAGTTAGTGTAGAGAGGCCATTCTCTAGCCTGGAAATAATGAGATCAGATGTGAGGTAATGTATGCAGGATCTGATGGAGGCAATATTATTTCTCAGAACAAATTCAGAGACTCCATGAATGTTTTGCAAATTTACAATTTTTTTGTGTTCTAAAGTCATATCCAATAAATATATTTTACACTGACAAGCAAAATGGTAACATTGTTTTGAACTTGTGACTTTCAGGCTCCATATCTCTCCATCCACTACAGCTTTGCACATGAGGCTACTGTAATTTTATATACAGTCATCTTACCTATCTTATACATAAAATTGACTTGCAAGTATTTAGCATCTGCTTAGTTCTGCAGATTATTTCCTGTAACTGCATTGTTACTGTTTTGCTCCTAAAAATCAAAAATGTAAATTTTATAATTTTGTTAGTATTTGGGAAATCCACCTTTTGGTTTTCAATACAGCCTGAATTCTTCTGGGCTCTGGATCAGATTCAAGCATGTCTTGACTAAAATCTGATCCCAGATCTCTTCTACACATAACCAATGTTGGTGCAGACTGGACTTGGATACAAATACAGCTTTTACTTCAACTCTACCCACAAGAGTTTAAAAGATCAAAACATTGTTACCTTTTTGCTTGTCAGTGTCTGTTCTACCTAAATAGCTTGATTAATGTATCATAAGGTGATAAAAAGCCAGATGTTACCACTTTACTACAGTAAAGTTATCACTTAAACATGCGCCATGTATGAGGGAGTCAGGAGTCGGAGTCGGAGATTTGGGAAATTGAGGCGTCGGAGTCGGGGCTTTGGCTTGCCGACTCCACAGCCCTGCTCCTCCAACACTCTCTGCCAGAGTACTGGTGTCCTTCAGTGTGGTCAGATAGAGTGCCTTATCTGTGTACCGTACATTCCTGCTACCGTTTCCTGACCACCTTGCCTGCCGCCCACCATGACCTTACCGCCTGTACCCTGATTACGCCTCTGTTTAATGATTCGGTACCACACTGCACCCCCGTCACATCAGGTGTAGCGACCTGGTAGTTCCCTGCCGCAGCAAGTCCAACCTGCTTTGCAATGGGCTCTTTTAAAAACCGGGGGCTACTTAGACTCTGCTTCCTGACGTGGCTTATACCATCGCTGGCGGTGGTCCAGTGACACAGATACATCAATAATAATATGCAAAGTAATAAAGAGCACAATACAACTATGTATCCATATAATAAGATTTCATTTCTGGAGAAAAGGAGAGACACATTTCAAGAAATGCAGTTTGACCTTAGCTTCAGGAAAAGTGTAAGAGAAATTACATGTTAGGTCCTTGCTCTAAATAAGCAAGCTAGAATTACAGAACACCAAAAATTCCATTTATTTTTTTAAAGTACTAAACATAACAAAAACCTCTACTAATCATATTGATCTGCTGAATATAGATAACATATCATTTATAGCTGTTAGTGAATTCCATAAAAATGAAACCCCCACAAAAATGGTGCAATTAGATTTTTTTTAACATTCCTTTCTACATAGAATTTTTGGGGGAGTTTACCAGAACATTGTAAGGCATGCTCAATGGCACCATTAAAAAGTACATCTTGTCCCGCAAAAAAACAAGCTCTCATACAACTATGTAGACAGAAAAATTAAACAGTAATGGTTCTTGGAAGGCGGGGAAGAAAAACTAATACGATAAAAAAAAAAAAACTGCAGCGGAAAATGGTTAAAACAGAGACTTAGGCTATGTTGCTATTCAAAAACGGCTTTAATTATAGCGGCCGCAACTTAATTACGCCGATTACGCCGTGTGGACGGATTCGCCGGGCGGGGAGAGGAGACGTAATCCATAGTTCTCTATGAGAACTGTGAATTACCGTAATGAATGGGCCGTTTTCGGCCCGTAATTGGCGCACTTCGGTGCGTAATTACGGACCGAAATACGCGCCATTTTAAGCCGTGTGAACATGGCCTTAGGGGCCGTTCACACGGCTTATTTCGGATACGGATTCCAGCCGTATTGCGCGCCGTACTGCGCTGCAATACGGCTGGAATCCGTGCCATCCATTACGGTAATTCACAGTTCTCATAGAGAGCTATGGATTCCGTCTCTCCTCCCCGCTCGGCGAATACGCCGGGCGGGGAGAAAGTGACATGCACATTATCCCGGCGGGATACGTGCCATGGATAATGCATGTCTATGGGGCCGGCAATCAGCCGCCCGAACTCAAGCCGTAATTGCGGGCAAAATTCGTCCCGCAGTTATGGCTTGATTAAGCCGTGTGAACCCCGCCTTATAGTAGTGTGAAATATGTGAACTGGTAATGAAGGTATGGGGGCAGTGGTGCCATCAGGGCAGTATTGGCAGTACTTCTGCTAGTGGCCCTGATCAAATTTAAAGTGACACTTCCATCAGAAAGTAATAGTTTTGTTAAAACCAATAAATTGGGAATATAACTTTTATTTTTTTAAATTTTTATGAAATTTTTCGGCAGTTTTTTTTTTTAATTTCGGAAAGTTTTCTATTTGCAAATAAAAAATGACATGTAATATATTGCTTTTTTTCTACCTGTGATTGTGGAGAGTAAAAACTCCTGACAGGGCAGACTAATCACGCTTTACTGTTGGTGCTGCCTATCTCTATGTAGTCTAATTACAAATTGTGGGTAATGACATACTGATTGTTCTCTGGACAAGCCTAGATAAAGGACATTGACATGAGTAGTACATGAAAGGAGAATGAGTTATTTTTTTCTACACAGAAGGTTATAAGGTCCTGCCATGGTCAGGACATTGGGTAGCTAAACGTATGCCACTTTATTTCAAGCAGGAAGAGGGTACAAGGAGGTATGGAGCGGGCTGAATTTTCCATTGTGGGGTGCTATATGCCTTATTTGCCTAAGGCACCAGAATACCCACTCATGATTCCTGCTGATAAGAATTATATCTCTAAGGAAAAGCAGCCTGGAAGAAGAACCATCAAGCAATCCTCACTGCTGTGCCATCAGAGCTCCCAGAGATGAAGTCAGAGAAAGAAACCAGGAAGTCATTTACCCTATTTGTCGGACTATAAGGCTAGGTCTATACAGCATTGGACAAAAAACAACCTGAAAACCAAATCCTAAAAACGTTCATAAAACTGAGTTTTTTTGTCCACTGCCTGTCAAAAGCTGCTGGAAAAACATCAATTTTTTGGTGTGTTTTTTGGCGTGCTTTTTTGCAGAGATAAACAGCAATAGATTTGCTAGGTATTTCTGCAAAAACAAAACGCACTAAAAACGCACAAAAAAACCCCCGCCACTTTCCATAGACTCCAATAGTTGGCTCAGTCGTTTCTTTGCAACATATTTCATAAGATGACCAGTAAATAAAACAAGCAGAGAAAAAGACGTTCTGTGGAGACAAGATGTTTTTCCTATAGAAGTCTATGGGACCTCTTTACTGTCGTTTTTCAGCATTTTTAGAAAACGAAAAACGCTAGAAAAACGGATGTTTTTCTGTGCTGTACAGACATAGCTTAGGACGCACTGGACCATAAGCCACACCTAGATTTTAGAGGAAGAAAGCAGGAAAAAAAATTTAAGCAAAAGTTCGGGCTGAAGTGTAGTTTTTTTGGTACCATTTTGGGATAGATGTGACTTTTTGATCACTTTTTACTCCAATTTTTTGGGGATATGAAATGATCAAAAAACCCACAATTTTGGCGTTTGGAATTTATTTTCTCCTATGGCGTACAGCATACGGGATAAATGATGTGATAGTTTAGTAGGTGGGACTTTTACGGACGAGATGATACCAATTATGTGTAACTTTTTTATTTGTAAAAAGGCAAAAGAGGGTGATATAAACTGTTAATATTTTTTTTTCTTTGCTTTTTTTTTTTAACAATAATACCTAGTCCCCCTAGGGGGGGCCACTGTACGGTGCAATCAGAAGCGTAACTTGAAGTTTGGGGCCCTCGTGCAAAAAGTGAAATGGGCCCCCCTCCCCCCCTCCAGCTGCCATGTGCTGCTTACAATGCTGGTGTCTCCTTATATAGAAGAAGGGCTTTTGGGCCCCCTCAGGCTGCAGGGCCCGGTAGCGACTGCTACCTCTTCACCTCCTATAGCTACTCCTCTGGGCATAATCCCTTGTCTTATATACAGCAGTACTTCTGTGCTGCTGTATATAGGTTTCCATTCATTACTTATTACACCCTGCCATAGGAGGGTGGAGCGGTGCGATGCGGCCTCTAAAGGGGCACTTGTACACGACTCTCCATTCTGTTCTATGGGAGTGCCGAGTACAGGTGAGTGCTGTGTAAGTTCACCCTGTGACTCCGTGTAAACATACGCTTTTAGATACGTGCTTGGATCTGTCTGTGGGACCCCAAACACGTATCTAATAAATACCAATGTGATTTACATTGCTTTTAATATGAGACACTCATTGGCGTTCACACGAGTGATCACTGATGCGTCTCACTGGTTCTTTCAGATCGGTTCCAAGAATTTACATGTCAATTCTTGGTCCAAAAGACACAGCAGAAGCCCTATAATAAACTATAGGGTGCGATCCTGACGCATCCAACACGCAGCTACGTCTTGGATTCGTATTGGATCCGATCGCCAGTGCATTTTTGGATGCGATTTTCGGATCCAAAAACACCGTGTAAACAAGCCCTTAGAGTATGTTCACACGATGTACTGCGGCGCGTACAGAACATCGTGTGTTTCGGGAGTTTGCGCTAATACGCGTGTATCCCCACGGCGCGGGGGGCCCGCAGCCCCAATGACATTCATTACTCGCAGCGCGTATTTGTTGCGAATAATTGACGTCACTTATCTCCCCGCGTGTACCATACGATGAGAACTGTGGATTACTGTAATTTCGGTGCGCTTCTTGCCCGTATTAGAGCGCAAATACGCTGCGAGATGCGCGCTGAAATTACCCCGTGTGAACATACCCTTACGGCATGTCCCCACTGCACGGGTTTTCAGCCGGTTTGCGGTTTTTCAGACCGCCTGAAAAACCGGCCGAAAATGAGCACAATTGTGCTCTATGGAAAACCCGTGCACAGTCCCCACTGCACGGTTATTCCGCCCGCGTCCGGCGACAAAACATTGAACATGCACAATCTTCCTCCGGTTCCGTACAGAACATGTGACTCAATGGAGGGTGTTCTCGCTCATTTGCGGAGAAAAGCCGTCCCCCCCCGCCCGTTGGGAGCCGCAAAACCGGACAAGTACCGGCCGGCAAACCGACCAGTATTTATCCACTGCCGTGTAAACGGCCCCTTAGGCTCTGCTCAGTACTCCCATAGTTCAATATGGAGAGTTGTGCACAGATCCGGCTCCCCATTCTGAGTCGAAGCTTTCAAGGTGCCCGTTTGTGAGCTCCGCGTGGTCCCAGAGGTGAGACCTATCAGACTTTAGCGCTATGCCACCAAAGTTTATGGTGGGAAGACCCCTTTAACCTGAATTTGCACTGTGTAATGCTTATTCTCTCCTGTGGTGGCGCTGCACAGCTTCCCCACATAGTGCAGGTTATACAGGACCTAGAACACATAAAGGAACTACAGCAGCCAATCAAATGCTTCCTTTCCTTCCTTACTGCTGCAGAACAATGAAAGCTGCGATTTGATTGGTTGTTACTACAGACACCTGGCTTTCTATTGGCTGTAGTAACACGCCGTGTGCTGGTCCCCTGGCGGCGGCGGCGCATCGTCAGGCAGGGCTGAGCATTGTTGTTGCACTGGAGCCGTCACGTGACGTCAGGGTGCGCGATCCCGCGGCCGCCGCCCCCGCCAGGCGCGTGACGGTGTGTCGGGGCCGCGCCTGTGCGCTTCGCTCTTGTGGCCGCTGTGGCTGTGCTGTCAGTCGCCGTTCCCGGGAGCTGCTACACGCCGCGGATAGAGAGAGGGCTCCAGCGGACACCTTCACCCCCCCGGACATGCAGCCGCCCCCGCCCAGGCTGAGGAGAAGCAGGAGGAGGAGATGAGGCTCCGCAATGGCACTTTCTTGACTCTGCTCGCCTTCTGCTTCTGCATCTTCCTCTCCCTGTCCTGGTACACGGCGTTCAGCGGGCAGAAAGGTGAGCGCCGGCCCCCCGGGGGCCCCGGGTTCTGCTTCACTTCGCCAAGGTCACTGTGGGCTACTCTCATTCACGTCCTGAGCGCTTCATGCTTGGCAGCTCCGTGCCCTCTGGTAGGAGTGCTGGCAATCCTGCTAATGGAGACCGCTCCTGGCATGGCAGGGGTGCTGGGGATGCCCAGGTGGAGTGGAAGCGATGCCACTTTTGCTCCTTGTTCGTGAGCACTGAGTATGGAGTATGCCCAGCTGGTCATCTTGGCATGTGCTGGTAACATTGACTATGCCCAAATACTAGAGGTGGCACATCTTGCTATCTGATGGGCACTGGGAATGCCCAGGTGGTGCAGATTCTTCTCCTCTGATGTATGATGCCACCTGCCCTGTGTTTGGCATAGTACCTGGTGTTTGTCAGAAGTAGTGGGCGTGCTTAGCTGCCCCTGATGTCACCCACTGACCTGGAATAAGCAGAAGTTGTGCCCTGGTGGTTATGATGGTATCCCCTGGCATGTCAGGGGTGCTGGGTATGTCCAGGTGGAGTGAAAGCTGTGCCCAGGTGGAAGTGATGCCACTTTTGCTCCTTGTTCTTGAGGACTGAGTATTGGAGTATGCCCAGCTGGTCATCTTGGCATCTGCTGGTAACATTGACTATGCTCAAATACTAGCGATGGCACATCTTGTTATCTGATGGGCACTGGGAATGCCCAGGTGGTACAGATCCTTCTCCTGTGATGTATGATGCCACCTGCATGTGGCATCCCTGGTGTTTGTCAGAAGTAGTGGGCGTGCTTAGCTGCTCCTTATGTCACCCACTGACCTGGAATAAGAGCAGAGGTTGTGTTATGGTGGTTATGATGGTATCTCCTGGCATGTCAGGGGTGCTGGGGATGCCCAGGTGGAGTGAAAGATATGCCCAGATGAAAGTGATCACACTTTTACCCCGAGTATTTGAGTATGTGCTAGTAACATTGGACATACCCAAAATGTTACGTGAGGGGTACTGGGAATGCCCAGTTGGTACAGATGGCGCTAGGTTATAAGGATGGTTCTCCTCTGATGCCACTGACATGTGGCACAGTACTATGTTTGGAACTACTGCTTGGCATACCCCTGGTGTTTGTCAGAAGTAGTGGGCATGCTCAGTTACCCCTGATGCCAACTACTGGCCTAGAATAGGAGCAGAGGTTTTGTCCTGGTGGTTATGATGATAGCCCTGGTGTGTCAGGGGTGCTGGGTATGCCCAGGTGGAAATAATGCCACTTTTGTCCTGGGTATTAGAGTATGCTCAGCTGGCATGGGCTAGTAACATTGGACGTGCCCAAATGTTAGTAATGGTACAATTAATGTGATGGGTACTCTGCCCAGGTTGAAGTGATGCCACGTCTGCGCTTTGTACATAAAATACTAAATATTACAGTATGCCCAGCTGGTAAGCTTGGCATCACCGGCATGTACTGGTTACATTGTATACGATTGTTAGTAATGGTACAATTAATGTGATGGGTACTCTGCCCAGGTTGAAGTGATGCCACGTCTGCGCTTTGTACATAAAATACTAAATATTACAGTATGCCCAGTGGTAATGCTTGCTTCATACGGCTATGTACTGGTTACATTGTATATGATTGTTAGTAATGGCACAATTAATGTGATGGGTACTCTGCCCAGGTTGAAGGGTATGCCACTTCTGCGCTTTGTACATAAAATACTAAATATTACAGTATGCCCAGCTGGTAAGCTTGGCATCACCGGCATGTGCTGGTTACATTGTATTCATGTGATGGGTACTGGGTTTGCCCAGATGGTGCAGATGACTTCCTATTCAGTTTACAAGCATGGTTCTCATCTGATGTATGATGCCACCTGCATGTGTTGGCATGCCCCTGGTGTTCGTCAGAAGTAGTGGATGTGCTTAGTTGTTTCTGATGTTGCCTGCTGACCTGGAGCAAGAGCAGAGGCTGTGCCCTGGTGGTCAGGATGGCACCCCTGGCATCAGACAAGTGACACAAATACAATATGTGTTCATAGTGCTTTGTACCTGGCATGTGATGGGATAAATAGCCGTGCCTGGCGGCTCCTGAAGACATTTCTTAACAAATGATAATACCAGTGGTTATGCCCGTGTGTCTGACATGTGATGAGAGTAAATATCTAGGTGGTAGCATGGACCCTGTACGGGCAGGTTACAGGAGCGTGGAGCACTCGCATTCTGAAGTTGGCACCACACAGTCATGCAGGACACGTCCAGGGTGGCTGCTTTCTGTCCACAGGTTGTGCGTAGTATTGCAGCTTGGTCTCATTCACCTCAATAGTTCTAAGCTGCAATACCAGATACAACCTCTGGCCAGGTGTGGCGCTGCTTCTGGAAGAAGGCAAGTTGTTATATTCCTGGACAAAGCAAGGTTAAGGCGTATGTCCATCTGTAAAGGGAACCTGTCACATTGATCACGCCATCAGATCTGCGGGCATCAGGTTATAGAGCAGGAGCAGATTGATAGATTGTTCTATAAGGAAAGAGTCAGCAGAACTTGCATTTTATTCATTTAAATTCTGCTTATCCTGGGTTAAAGGGGTTGTCTCACTACATTAATTGCTTCTTATGTTAAAGATCTTGCAAAAACAAGTCACTTTGCAATATGTGTCCATTAACAGTGTCCTACCTATTCCTAGATATCCCCTCTTCTATGGGCTGCATCAGGTCGCTATAGCTACAGACCTGTTCTATCTCTCCTGATAGGCTGCCAGCACTAGTTGCTATAGCTACAGACCTGGCTTCTACTGCAGCCTAAAGGAAGCCAGTAAACACGACCCTGAATTCAAAATGAAACCAAGAAAACAGGACTGAGGTAAGAGGAATCAGTGTAGTGAGACAACCCCTTTAAGGAGCCCAGTAGGCGGGGTTAACGGTGATTGACATCCTTTCTTATATTAGTGTGCATACAGAGATAGCGGTCAATCACTGGTAACCCCGCCCACTGGACTCCTTAACACAGAATTTAAATGAACAAAATACAAGTTCTGCTGACTCTTCCCCACAGAACAGTATATCTCAATCTGCTCTGTTCTGTCCTCTCTATAACCACTGCCAGCAGGTCTGATAACACTTCCCCTTTAAATCCTAAGTAAATGTATTACAGCACCTGAACAGCTCGGAGTGCTGCTTGTTTAAAGGGGTTTCCTGTTCATAGCGGGATTTTCCTCTAGTTGGAAAAACTTGTCAGTAACCCATCAACAACAAAAATAACTGGACCCCGGGCCTGACCCCCTTGAGGGTAGATTTGGTGAAAAACTCGATTTCACCCCATTAATGACAAAAACACCATAAGGGTTAGTTCACACGGCAGTTTTTGGCCCGGGTTTTGCCGAAAACCCCCGCCCCCCAGTTCATTAAAAGGGTTTCCAAAGGGGAAAACCGCGTTACATTTTCACAGGGCGGGGTTTTGGGCGCGGCGTGTTAAATTTTTCCTGTAAATTTTCTTGACACCCAAAAGTTTTCGGCTTTTTGGTCTACGTGGGTCTCGCCGTGCTTTTCGGCGCATTGGTGCGCCGGTTTGGGTGCCGGTTTTAGTCCCGCCTATTAATTTGTAGGGGCAAAAAACCTTCCCCGCAAACCGAAAACCCAAAACCACGTCCCCCCCGACCCGTTCCGGGAAAACGCGATTTTGGGGGCCGGGGTTTGGGGGAAAAGGTTTTGGCCGCGGCAATTTGCGCTAAACCCCCTTTGCGCTGAAACCCGCCCAAAAACCGCTTTTGTGAACACCCCCAAAATTTTCCCAACGCCTCCCCCTTTGGGGTTTTCATCCGCCCAACGGGGCCTTTTTTGGTGCCCAGGTGGGGGTCCCATAGTCCATGCATGTAAAAAATATCCCAAAAGGCTGTCCCCAAACAATCGGGGGTTTCCCCCTCCGCAGGGAAACTGCTGGACTGTCAGATCCTCCCCACAACATTGCTGGACCTGGTTTATGAGTAACGCTAGTCCCCCCTGGACCTGCCAGTCACTAACGTCCTCCAAAAGCCCTTTTCTGACCTCATCTTATGTTAAAGACACAAATATATACAAAATAAGTAATAAAAAAAAAAGGGGGATTTTCACACAAAATTTTTAAATTTCCGGAAATTTAAATTGAAAAACACAGAATAAACGAACCGAACACTAACCAAGTGCGCTGCGTTTTGGGATCCCGTTTTTTTGGTGCAGCAGACGGCCCCCTATATTTTTAAAAGGGGGGTTGTCTCACTACTTTGGGAATTCATCTACCCCAGTCCTGTTTTCCCGTTTCATTTTGAATTCGGGGCGTGTTTACTGGCTTCCACTGGGCGCGTAGAACCGGGTCTGTAGCTTTTTAGCAACCAGTGCTGGCACCCCTATAAAAGGGGAGATCAAACAGGTCTGTAGCTTACCCAAACCTGAGGAGCTGATGCACCCCAAATACAAGGGGGGAATCTCAAATAGATAGGACACTGTTAAGGGAAAATATATTGCAAAGTAAACTTTTTTTTTGCAAGATTTTTAAACATAAAAAGCAGCAATCCTTGTAGGAAAACCCCCTTTTAAATGGTGTCTGCTCCACTGGGGGAGACCCCTTTTGTCTCCTTTCCTAATGTTTCTTGTCTAGTCTTTTATTTACTTTAAATCTTAAAATTTCAGTGTTTTTTTTCCCGTTCGGTTTAAAAAGTTACAGAAAATTTTTAATCCCCAATAGAATTTTTTTTTATTTCTCGGAGTATTTTAGCTTAAATTTTAACTTTAAAGGGATGCTTTTTTCTCCATTTTTATTTGTTTTTTAAAGGGAAAAGTGTATTAAAATTTCAGTTTTAAAAAAAAAAAAAGGGCTCTGCTGCGTAAAACGGGTGAAAAATTGAAAGTGACAAATCAGTTGATAGGATCTTTTAAACCATCCGGAAAAACCATGTAAAAAAAAATAAAAGTCCTGAACGCCTGTTATAAAATTGAAATCAATGGAAAAAAAACTGACATTTTTTAAAAACGTTTTTTGGGCCAAAAAAGGAACCCCCAAAAACGTAAACTAAAATTTCTTGTGAAATCCCCTTAAAAGGGGGAAAAAAACCCCACAAAACCCCTATGCAAAAAAACCCCAAAAGACTATTTAATATGTTACAAAAAACCAAACCCAAATAGGGAACCCATTCTAATACTTGGACTATGAATTCAAATGTGTTGATGGGGTGGACCAGCAGGAAATTCCCTTTTTCTTTTCCTTTTTTCCCACATTTTCAGCTTTTTTTCTCAAAAAAACCTGTTTTCCAAAAACCCTGTAACCCTAAAATCAAAAAGAGATCACCCGTCCCTTTTTCAAAAACCCTATATATCAGATCCCGCTTCCCCTCCTCTATCATATAACCCTAAATATCACAGAGCTCCCCTTCTCTCCTCTATCAAATAACCCTATAAACAGAGCTCAAAACTTTTCCCCCCTCTATCATATAAACCCCAAATAAAAAATGCCAGCCCTCCTCTATCATAAAAAACCCCATTAAACAGACTCAGCTTTTCCCCCTCTATCATAAAACCCTTTTATATCACAGAACTAAACTTCTCCCCCCCTGTCATAAAAACCCTTTAAAAATCACAGAGCTCAGCTTTTTCTCCTCTTTCATATAACCCATATTTTCACAGAGCTCAGCTTCTCCCCTCTGTCATATAACCCTATAAAAAAACAAGCTCAGCTTCCCCCCTCTATCATATAACCCAAAATATCACCCAAACCAGCTTTCCCCCTCTAAACATATAACCCAAATTCACAGAGCTAGCTTCTCTCCTCCAAAATATAAAACCCCATATATCACAAGTGAGCTCCTCTAATCATATAACCAGGGCCCCGGCTGGGGAAAAAAAATCAAACCCTGGCAAATAAGCCCCCACGCCCACATAAAAAATCCTCCTTAAAAAAAAATTTCCCCCTTTTTCCCCGGCAGCCGCCGCTTTCAAAAAAAACTACACTATAAAAAACCCCTTTCACACGGGGCGTTTTCCTTATGTTTTTTTGGGGAAAAAGAGAGCAGTTAATGCTGTAAAAATTTTTAACAAAAAATTCACCAAAAAACCCCTCTGTGTGAAATCAGCCTACCCAAGCAAGAGAGAAAAAGTGGTTTCAGAAAAACCACTCATCACCAAAAGTCAGGGGGGCACTTTCTTTACAATCAGGGACAAACCCCCCACTGAAAACCCCATAACACCAGCATAACCTACAACCCCCCCAATCCCGACCCCAATAATCGGTCCCCATCACATGAAACAACACGATTCAACACAGAAGAAAAAAGACCCCGCATCCGCGACTCACCAAAGGGGAACGTCATCCTGAAGGGATTGTTCCCCCTTTTTCCTTTTTTTCTCCTTTTGGCCCAAAAAACCCCCATGATGTCTTTCCCCGATGAGTCGTTCCCTTTCCCTTTTTTTTTCTCGCCGGGAAATCTGCAATGTCTTCAGTGGCCCCCTTTCTCGTCTCTGTAGAAAATTTAAACAAAATTTTAAAACTTTAAATCCTCTCTTTTTCCCAAAACTTTCCTATCATTCCCCAAACAGCGTATGTTAGACCCTAAAAATTTTTAAATTAAAAAATGTCAAAAAATGGCCAAAGGGAAATAGGGCCTTCCCCATTAATTTTTTAGGTTTGACAGGAAAACAGGGCCTACCAAATGGGAATTAGCCCCCATTAAATACCAAAAGCTAGGGCTTTTCCCCCCCCGTAACAAACCAGGTTCTAGGGCCGCCCCCCGTAACTAGCCCCCGGAAAACTGGGGTGGGCCCCCCCCAACACCAGGTAGCTGGGGCTGCCCCCCTAACTACCCCCGGTAGCTTGGGGGTTTCCCCCCCGTAACCACCCTACTGGGGTGCCCCCAGTAACTAGCCAGGTAGCTGGGGCTGCCCCATAACAAACCCGGTACTAGGGCTGCCCCCCCGTAACAGCCAGGGAGTAGGGTTTTCCCCCCGTAACTAGCCGGTACAAAAACTGCCCCCAGTAACTAGCCAGGGGAGCTAGGGCTCCCCCCTTTAAATACCAGGGAGTAAAGGGGTGGGCCCCCCGAAACTAACCCGGGAGCTAGGGCTTCCCCCAAACTAGCCCCCGGTACAGGGCTGCCCCCATAACTAGCCCGGAGGGTAGGGCCCGGGCCCCCCGTAATCAGCCAGGAGCTAGGGCTGGGCCCCCCCCCCCGAAATTTAGCCAGGTTTGCGGGGGGCCCCCAGTAACTAGCCCCCGGTTTGGGCTAGTAAAACGGGCAGGTAGGGGGCCCTAATCCCGGGCAGGGCAGGTAGCCAGGGCTGGGATATAGCGGGCAGGGGAGGGGGAGGGCCCGGGGTGGCATATAGCTGGGCAGGGGAGGAAAACCCCGGGCTGGCATAAAGCTTTTTTAGGGCGGTACCAGGGGTGGCCCTATAGCGGGCCCGGCCAAAGGGGAGCCAGGGCTAGCAAGCAGCTGGTCAGGGGAGGTTTGCCAGGGCTGGGATATAGCAAAGGGCAGGGCAGGCCCGGGGGGCATGCGCTGTTTAAAGGGGAGGGAGCCAGGGCCCGGGATGCCGCTTGGGGGGGGCAAGGGAGCCAGGCGGGATATAGCTGGTCAGGGCAGGGAAACCAGGGGGGCAGCAAACTGGGCCGGGGGGTAACCAGGGCTGGGAAAACAGCTTTGGGGAGGGCAGGGACCAGGGCGGCATAAGCTGGGAGGGCAGGTACCAGGGCGGCAAAGCACGGGGAGGAGGTAGCCCCGGGCTGGCATGCAGCTGGGCAGGGCAGGTAGCCAGGGCTGGCATGCAGCTGGTCAGGGCAGGTAGCCAGGGCTGGCATGCAGCTGGTCAGGGCAGGTAGCCAGGGCTAGCATGCAGCTGGTCAGGGCAGGTAGCCAGGGCTGGCATGCAGCTGGTCAGGGCAGGTAGCCAGGGCTGGCATGCAGCTGGTCAGGGCAGGTAGCCAGGGCTGGCATGCAGCTGGTCAGGGCAGGTAGCCAGGGCTGGCATGCAGCTGGTCAGGGCAGGTAGCCAGGGCAGTAGTTTTTAAAAAATAAGTAAAAAACAATACTTACCTGATGTCTCTGCTTCCTCCTCTATCTTCTTCCCCGGAGGCCGCCGGCAGCAGACTGCAGGGCCCCGCGGCATCCTGGGAGCTGACAGACGGGATCAGTAGATCCCAGATGTCCAGCCTCGGCTGCTGCTTGCACCGCGCGGTGCAGGCGGCGGCCGTGATGGCTGCATGGCTGGGTCGGTGACCCGGCCGTGCAGCCGTTGTGGCGAGGGGGGCCTGTCGGCCCTGCCACAGGGGTCCGGTCGCTAATGCGATCATTGCGGCCCCTGTAGCACGCCACAGACGGCGCCGGGACTCGGGGCCCGCCGGGGGGAACCACTGGTTCCCCTTGGCGGGCGCCCCGAGCCGGCACTGCAGCCCGCACCCCAGCGGCCCGCCGAGCAAATGCCCGATTTTCCCTATGGGCAGTCCGGGCCTGCATATAACCCTATATATCGCAGAGCTCAGCTTCTCTACTCTATCATATAACCCTATATATCAGAGCTCAGCTTCTCTTCTCTATCATATAACCCTATATCACAGAGCTCAGCTTCTCTCCTCTATCATATAACCCTATATATCACAGAGCTCAACTTCTCTCCCTCTATCATATAACCCTATATATCACAGAGCTCAACTTCTCTCCCTCTATCATATAACCCTATATATCACAGAGCTCAGCTACTTTCGCTCTATCATAGAACCCTATATATCACAGAGCTCAACTTCTCTTCCTCTATAAAATAACCCTATATATCACAGAGCTCAACTTCTCTCCCTCTATCATATAACCCTATACATCACAGATCTCAGCTTCTCTCCCTCTATCATATAACCCTATATATCAAAGAGCTCAGCTTCTCTCCTCTGTCATATAACCCTATATATCACAGAGCTCAGCTTCTCTTCTCTATCATATAACCCTATATATCACAGAGCTCAACTTCTCTCCTCTATCATATAACCCTATATATCACAGAGCTCAGCTTCTCTCCCTCTATCATATAACCCTATATATCACAGAGCTCAGCTTCTCTCCCTCTATCATATAACCCTATATATCACAGAGCTCAGCTTCTCTCCCCTATCATATAACCCTATATATCACAGAGCTCAGCTTCTCTCCTCTATCATATAACACTATATATCACAGAGCTCAGCTTCTCTCCCTCTATCATATAACCCTATATATCACAGAGCTCAGCTTCTCTCCCTCTATCATATAACCCTATATATCACAGAGCTCAGCTTCTCTCTCTATCATATAACCCTATATATCACAGAGCTCAGCTTCTCTTCTCTATCATATAACCCTATATATCACAGAGCTCAGCTTCTCTCCCTCTATCATATAACCCTTTATATCACAGATCACAGCTCCTCTCCTCTATAATATTACCCTATATATCACAGAGCTCAGCTTCTCTCCCTCTATCATATAACCCTATATATAAAGGAGATCACCTTCTCTCCTCTATCATATAATCCTATATATCACAGCGCTCAGCTTCTCTCCCTCTATCATATAACCCTATATATCACAGAGCTCAGCTTCTCTCTATTAGGCTAGGTGCACACTGCTTTTGACCATTCGTCAAAATGTATATGTTAAACGTATGCCAAACGTGTAGTGTTTGGAGCATACGTTTGACATCCGTGTTTTGTTTTTTTTACTAGCTTTTCTATTGGCTTTCCCCTGTTTTCCCTGCAATTTGATTGGGTAGGTTTGTTTATATATTTTATGACGGATACAAAAGATTAAGTTTACAACATGGGCACAAACACTAGGCTCCGTGTTCCGTTGACATACATTGTAAAAAAAAATAAAAAGCATACTTTTTTTAAACTTGAAAAATTGCAGCGCCCTGCGTCCTCCACCCGTTAAAATGAAACACCTATTTGACGGAAAGTGTAAAAACGAACACTCTGCCAATACACGTTGCACATCTGTCCACCTACATTAGTCAGTGAACACGTTATCACATCCATTCTCACTTCCGTCACAACGAATCCGTCATCCGTTCAAAATAACGCAGTGTGCACTGCCCCTTACATCCTGCTCTAAGAGCAGCATAAACGACCTGACAGGTTCTCTTTAAAAGGGTTACTTCACAACGTGAAATCGGCTTCGCTGGCTGCTTGCTGCGATCCGGCTATTCATGTGAATGAGGAGGGTGGCACTATCAACCATTCTCCTTTTTCATTTCTATGGGAGCTCCCTAACATAGCAAGCGGCCAGCGACGCTGATTTCGTATTGTGAGAAATGCCACGAAAACATTCCCCAGACCAGAGCATTGCTGCCACCAACTTGTGTTCTTCCAACAATGGTTGCATGGGGTTTGTTCTCTGATGTTTCTCTCCTGACACGCCGACATCCATCTGTTTGATGAAGCAGAAAACGTGACTCATCGGAGAAGACAACCCTTGGTCAATCAGATGAGGTCCAATTCTGTCGCTGCCGTGAAAATATAACCTTTTTCTGCCACTACAATTTACTGCAGAGGTGCAGTGACATCAGTCTGCTTCGGGGCCCCATACACTGTAGGGTTAGCAGAGGTGCAGTGACATCAGTCTGCTCGGGGCCCATACTGGCAGGGTGCAGGCTGGGGCATCGAGGTTAGCAGAGTGATGCATAGTCTGCTCGGCCCCATACACGTAGGATAGCAGGTGCAGTGATATCAGTCTGCTCCGTGGCCCCATACACAGTAGTGTTAGCAGAGGTGCAGTGACATCTGTCTGCTTCGGGACACCGTACACAGTAGGGTTAGCAGAGGTGCAGTGACATCTCTCTGCTCCGGGGCCCCATGCACATAGGATTAGCAGAGATACAGTGACAACCGTCTGCTTTGGGACTCCATACACAATAGGGTTAGCAGAGGTGCAGTGACATCCGTCTGCTTCGGGGCCCCATACACAGTAGGGTTAGCAGAAGTGCAGTGACATCCGTCTGCTCTGGGGCCCCATAGACAGTAGGGTTAGCAGAGGTGCAGTGACATCCGTCTGTTCCTGGTCCCCATACACAGTAGGGTTAGCAGAGGTGCAGTGACATCCGTCTGCTCCGGGGCCCCATACACAGTAGGGTTAGCAGAGGTGCAGTGACATCCGTCTGCTTCGGGGCCCCATACACAGTAGGGTTAGCAGAGTTGCAGTGACATCCGTCTGTTCGGTGCCCCACTACACGTAGGGTTAGCAGAGGTGCAGTGACATCCATCTGCTCTGGGGCCCCATACACAGTAGGGTTAGCAGAGATGTAATGATCTCTGTCTGCTTCGGGGCCCATACACAGTACGGTTAGCAGAGGTGCAGTGACATCCGTCTGCTCCAGATCCCCATACACAGTAGGGTTAGCAGAGGAGCAGTGACATCCGTCTGTTCCTGGTCCCCATACACAGTAGGGTTAGCAGTGGTGCAGTAGCATCCGTCTGCTCCGGGGCCCCATACACAGGAGGTTGAGCAGAGGTGCAGTGACATCCGTCTGCTCTAGGGGCCCATACACAGTAGGTTAGCAAGAGTGCAAGTGGCACAGTCTGCTCGGGGCCCCATACACAGTAGGGTTAGCAGAGGTGCAGTGACATCCGTCTGCTCCGGGGCTCCCATACACAGTAGGGTTAGCAGAGGTGCAATGACATCCGTCTGCTTCGGGGCCCCATACACAGTAGGGTTAGCAGAATAGCAGTGACAACCGTCTGCTCCGGGGCCCCATACACAGTAGGAGTTAGCAAAAGTGCAGTGACATCCGTCTGCTCCGGGGCCCCATACACAGTAGGTTAGCAGAAGTGCAGGTGACATCCGTCTGCTCCGGGGCCCCATACACAGTAGGGTTAGCAGAGGTGCAGTTTTATCCGTCTGTTCCTGGGCCCCATACACAGTAGGGTTAGCAGAGGTGCAATGACATCCGTCTGTTCCTGGTCCCCATACACAGGAGGGTTTGCAGAGGTTCAGTGTCATCAGTCTGTTCGTCGTCCCCATACACAGTAGGGTTAGCATAGGTGCAGTGACATCCGTCTGCTCCGGGGCCCCATACACAGTAGGGTTAGCAGAGGTGCAGTGACATCCGTCTGCTTCGGGCTCCATACACAGTAGAGTTAGCAGAGTTGCAGTGACTTCCGTCTGCTTTGGGACCCCACACGCAGTAGGGTTAGCAGAGGGGCATGTGAACATCGTCGCTGCTGGAGTGGCCCACCTCCTAGGGTTAGCAGAGGTGCAGTGACATCCGTCTGTTCCTGGTCCCCATACACAGTAGGGTTAGCAGTGGTTCAGTAGCATCCGTCTGCTCCGGGGCCCCAATCACAGTAGGGTTCGCAGAGGTGCAGTGACATCCGTCTGCTCCGGGGCCCCATACACAGTAGGGTTAGCAGAGTTGCAGTGACTTCAGTCTGCTTTGGGACCCCATACACAGTAGGGTTAGCAGAGTAGCAGTGACTACCGACTGCTTTGGGACCCCACACGCAGTAGGGTTAGCAGAGGTGCAGTGACATCCGTCTGCTCCGGGGCCCCATACACAGTAGGGTTAGCAGAGGGGCACTGATGTTTAAAACACATCTGGTCGCCCTGGTTCATTTTGGAGATGAGTCGATCCACCTCTCGCATCAATAGAACGTGACGCCCTGCAGTTTCCATAGCGCTTGTTAGCAATGTTTATTTGTCACTCCTGATCCGTTTCACCCCAGCAGCACGAGAACAGTTCACAAACTGCAGTTTCTGAAAAAAAATCCCACCTTTGGCCTGAAAACCAGTCAACTCTAATAAATTGCCCATTTTACCGATGACCGTGACGAGAGGTATGTGTGCAGACAGCCTATCACCTAACACCTTATATACCCACCAAGCCCGCTCTCCACACACGACTTCCTTTATGAGCTATGTGCTGCTGATCTAGGAAGTGGTTGTAATAATATGACTCAACCGTGTACGTTACTCTCCTGTGAATGGGTGAGCAGTTACGTGTTTAATGGCCACCAAGCCAGCGCCATCTACATTTTCAGCTGGCTATTCTGCACACAGAGCATGGCAGCCGCCTCCTAGAGTGAGAGGAACGCTGAGTTTATCTGGAGTGAGACGCTGGCATGAGACGTCCATACATCATGCCTCGCTGGGGAGGTGGCGCTCTGTAGGATGGCATTAAGGAGCTGCTACTTCGATGTAGATCACCCTGCTGCCCGGAACGTGCCACCACTCCCTGCTTGTGTCAATGTTCCTCTAAGTCGTCCTCTCTGGTTTTGGGATCTAGGACTGAGGCAGCGCGCTCCATGGATTATTCGTTTTATTCCTTAGAAGCAGGTGCTTTTTCTTCTGCCCGGTAGTCGGGGGGGCACCTGCTGTTAAAGAGGAGGAAAATCGCCAAACTCTATTTCATGGGTCTTCAAACTGCGGCCCTGCAGCTGTTGGGGAAACTACAACTCCCATCATGCCCACTGTTATAGATTATACAAATGCATGATGGGACCGCAGTTTGAAGAGCCATGCTGTAATGGATGGATGGAAGATTAGAAGTAGAGTTGTGCAGGGTATGACCGAAGCCGGCGTCCTGTGCTCCGTCATGCGTCGGCGCTCTCGCATCAGCCCCTCATTCATTGCTTGCACTGTCTTCCCCGCACAACCTCGCCGTCTTCACCTGTCCATGGTTTCTGGTGAAAAGTGCGGGCGGCCTCCGCTATATGAACCTGGTGGAGGATTAGGCGTCATTAGAAGACGTGTGCTTCCTTTTATAGGGCGCCGTGTCCCCGCATTGTTCTCGTCTCCTTTGTTGCTTGTGTTTTCGGATTTGAGTTTATTGCTGTTGTAAAAGCAGTACGGGCTTTTGAATGTTTCTTGCTTTCCGATGAGCTTGTGCGGCTCCGTGGGTAATGTTTGCTTGTTGAGGAGGGCAATGTGGCAGCATTTGGATTTGTTCTCTCCGTAGCTATGTCGCTGCTGTTTTGTATGCCTGGGATAGACTGGAAGGCAAGAAGCTTCTCTTAGGGTATGTTCACATGGCGTAATTGTGGACGTGTTTCGCCGTGTATTGCGCTTAATATTAGTATTGCGCGCCGCAATTAGGCCTCGTTCACACGGCTTATTCTGCCGCGTATTGGCGCCGTACTGCGCGCCGGATTTGCGCTTCAGTACGGTGCCAATCCGTCGGAGTCATTACGGTAATCCACTGCTCTCATTGAGAACAGTGGAATCCGTCGCTCCTCCCCGCTCGGCAAATCCGGCGCGGGGGGAGAAAGTGACATGCACATTGTTTACGGCGCGGACGCGCCGTAAACAATGCATTGTCTATGGGGCCGGGAGCGGCGCTCCGGCCCCGCCCCTTATTCACGGCGGATTTGTGCGCTCAATACGGCGCACAAATCCGTCGGGAATGAGCCGTGTGAACACGGCCTTACAGTAATTCATAGCTCTCATAGAGAACTATGGATTACGCCTCGTCCCCCCGCACGTACAATACAATGGGAGAGAAGTGACATGTCAATTACTTGCGCCGATTACGTGCAGCGAGTTATGCATGTCAATGGGGCCGGCGGGATGCCGGCCTCCCCGTGCTTTGGGATCAGCGCGACTCCCGAAACGCCTCTCTGTACGCGCCGCAATTGCACCGTGTGAACGTACACTTTTGGACCCAAACACGCATCTAATAATGAGCAGTGTGATTTTACACTGCTCGCGTTGTAAGGCCTCGTTCACGCGGCTTATTTTGGGACTGATTTCAGCCGTATTGAGCGCCGTGTTTGCGCTACAATACGGCTGAAATCAGTCCCAGGCATTACGGTAATCCACAGTTCTCATAGAGAACTATGGATTACGTCTCCTCTCCCGAGCAGGGAGAAAGTGACATGCACATTATTTACGGCGTGTACGCGCCGTGAATAATGAGTGTCTATGGGGCTGGCGAGCTGCCGGCCCCCCGTCCCCGCTGCACGGCAGCCGGAGTAATTGCGGGGCGAAATCCGTCCCCGCCATCACGTCGGCAATAAGCCGTGTGAATAATGCCTAAAACACATATCGGTGTTCACACGAGTGATCGCCGATGCGTTTCATTGCGTCTTTCGGTTCCGTCCCAAGAATTGACATGTCAATTCTTGGTCCAAAAGACGCAGCAGGAGCCCCATAATAAAGTATAAGGTGTGATCCTGCTGCATCCAACACGCATCTAAACATTAGAAAGACACGTAAAACACACATTGGCGCTCACTCGTCTGAATGCTGATGTGTGTTTTACATTGAAAGCAATGTAACTCACACTGCACATTAAAGGGGTTGTCTCAGTACAAAGATTAGCTTTCAACGTGTAGGGGACACTAAATGAAGACATTTTCCAAATACTTTGTTCATCTTTTTTTGTTAAGGAGCTATAAGTGATTTTATCACCTTCTGTGCTCTCTCTGGTTCCCCAAATGACCGACCTGTGTACTTCTCCCCTGCTGTTTGTTCTATCTGATAGCAGGGAGTGATGTGATCACACAGGTTGCAGGCCTGCAGTGGGAGCTTGTGTGTTATCTGATCTTTCCGACAAAAGACTAATTACTCTTCTGTTTCCATTAGCTCAGCGGCTTCTCCAGACCTCAGAGAAGGTAATTTATCTAATCTAGACTAATAAACAGAGAAGTCTGAATACACGGAGCTCATATGCTAATTACAGACAGCTTGACCAGGAAGTGACAGAGCAAAGCAGCATTATTTCATTCATGCATCCTATGAAACTTTGAGATGAAACAACCCCTTTAAGGCTTGTCCCCACGGCAAGGGGTTTTTGGATGGTTTTACAGACGGTTTTCGGTTTTGAAAACCGTCTAAACCGACTGTCAACCTTTAGAATGGACCTCTATGGAAAATCCATGCAGCGGTCCCCACTGCACGGATTTTCCGACGGAGGTTTTTTTAGACCACCGGCGGTCCGAGAAAATTAGAACATGTTCCTTCTTCCTCCCGGTTTTTGGGCGGAATATGAACATCTCAATGTGAGGAAGGAGGGTTTTTCTCCTTTTTTCTCCGCAAACAGCGTCCCCGTGTGCCCGGCTGCAAAAGCAAAGCAAATACAAGTCAGATAATCCGACTGGTATTTGCTCTTTGCCGGGGACGCGCCATTAGACGCCTGTTTGGGTCCGTTTAGGGTTTGAAACACGGATCCAAACGCGTATCTAAGAAAGTATTTCATGTAAATGTAGTTTTTTTTTTTTGTTTTTTTCCTGCGGATTTACAGTCAGAAACCAGTCCCGTTTATTTCTATTATTTTTATTTCTTTTTTGACACGTTTTACACGGAGCTTTTAACCATGCCCATTAAATAGCAAATTCTCCACATGGAATACGACGGAAGAATGAACATGTTTTAAGTAGTTTTTTTGTTTTTTTTTTAAAGCCAAAATATGTGTTGTATGAACTGCAACGTGTATTTTCTATTGAGGTCAATGGGGATGGTTTTAAAAGAGCATTTCAAGTCTGAATCCGTGTGGACACAGCCATTAAGATAAATCAAAAACCTTTTTTATTGGCCCCAGTTTCAGCTGTGCTCCAAACCACCTGCTTTCATATAAAAGAAAAAATAGCTTTTATTCTTTCAATTGCTTACGTTTTTGATGCAGTAGAAACGCATCATGAGAACCCAGCCTTAGGTTATGAACATGGCCTAAAAATTAAAGGGGTGTTCCATTTTCAGAATGTGCTTAGTTGTTGGTAGGGGAGGGCGTAAAGTAAGAAGAAAAAAAATCCTCACCACTTCCAACAGATGGCGTCACATTCATGGTTCACATGACCCGTAGTCTGTTCACAGGCAGCAGTGGTCTCCTCCTAAGTATACAGCATGTGACCCCCTGGGGCCTGTCATAGGCTGCAGCATCATCAGATACAAAATGTACCTCCAGTTATCTAAACACAGAGCTTCAGTCTTGTTCTTTTTGTTTCAATCATACCAATTCTTATTTTCATATTCAAAAGTGCAATTACAAATTTTCTTAATTCCTTAAAGGGGTTGTCTTACTACAGGGATTGCTTTTTATGGTAAAGATCTAGCAAAAACAAGTCACTTTCCAATATATCCATTAACAGTGCCCTACCTATTCTGAGATATCCCTTCTTGTTCTTGTATGGGCTGCATCAGCTCAGGTTGCTATAGCTACAGACCTATTTCATCTATCATGATAGGCTGCCAGCGCTGGTTGCTATAGCTACAGACCTGGCTTCTACTGAAGCCTAGTAGAAGCCGGTAAACATGCCCTAAATTTAAAGTGAAACCAAGAAAACGGGACTGAGGTGAGATGAATCAATGTAGTGAGACAACCCCTTTAACCAGCTAGATGAACTTCGAGTCCATTCTCTGCAAATTATCGCAGGGAACGCTTTAAATCCTCATTTTGCATTGTACTCAAGAGTTCAATCATGTGCTCTCTCAAAGCTGCATGGAAGGCTTCAATGTTTCGGGGACTGCCCCCCTTTGTCAAGCACACCTGAGACTCCCTGCACCTTTCTAAAGTAGGATAGGTACCCGCCCATTATGCCAATACCGCACAATTCTTAATAAGAGTAGCTTGTTTTTGTACATTGAATGTATACATATACTCATGTGATTTAGAATGGCATATTTATTAATGTAATCTCCAGGAATAGACCTATACAAACCTCTTCTACTAGCGTGGACCCTCTATTCTCCAGCGCAGGCGCAGAAGCTTCTGTCTGCAGACTTGTCAACTAACATAGATGCACTCGGGATTCAGACGAACCAGCGCATGCGCATAATCCAGTTATGGACTTAGACACGAAAGGCCACATGTATGAAAACTGTCTTGGTCTAAAACTCGCTTTGTTGCCAATAACAACCAATCAGAGCGCCCCTTTCATTTTCCCTGAGCACTATGTGAAATGAAAGGGGCTCTCTGGGTAATAAAGTGAGTTTTAGAGTTTTCATGCATGTGGCCCTAAAACCTAATTCGCCATTAGAGACCTTTCCTACCGGAAGCAACACATACGGTAGCTATAAAGACGTGGCGCTCCATCAGAGTCTCTAGTCTATACAGCATTGACTATGTATTTACAGAGGTATATTCCAATTACATTCTTCATTAAGACCTGTGGGGGGCAGTGACTGTAGCCGTGATATCCAATACACCTCACGCTGACTCTTTGTTTATGATCACTACCTTCGATTTCTTCTAATATACACCATTTCAGTTCATTGACCACACGTCTAACTTCATAAAAGTTTCTGGCTACGGATGTCTCCCCGAACCTTTTTCTTCTTTTACTACTGTCTTCTTCTCTATTCTGTTCTTTTTTTCGTTTTGTAAAGTCTGATTTGGGAACGATGTTCATTCAGTCTGACTTGTATTTGCCTTGCCGTCTGACCATCATTTACCTTGCCACATGGACACTTTAAGTAAGGCCTCGTTCACACGGCTTATTTGTCCGCGGATTGGCGCCGTACTCTGCGACGGATTTGCGCTGCAGTACGGCGCCAATCCGTCGGAGTCATTACGGTAATCCACTGCTCTCATAGAGAACAGTGGATTCCGTCGCTCCTCCAAGCTCGGCGAATCCGCCGCGGGGGGAGAAAGTGACATGCACATTATTTACGGCGCGTACGCGCCGTAGATAATGACAGTCTATGGGGCCGGGAGCGGCGCCCCCGCCGCGCTCCGCCCCCGCCCCTTATTCACGCCGGATTTGCAAGCGCAATCCGGCTCACAAATCCGCCGTGAATAAGCCGTGTGAACACGGCCTAAGGGTATGTTCACACGGCGTGGTGGATCCGTTTTGCATCCAAAAAACGCATTCCAAAATCTCTACGTAAATCTCATCCAACCAGGGCTGTGGAGTCGGCAAGGCAAAGCCCCAACTCCGACTCAATTTCCCAAACCTCCGACTCCCGACTCCCTCATACACGGCGCATGTTTAAGTGATAACTTTACTGTAGTAAAATGGTAACATCCGGCTGTTTATCACCTTATGATACAATAATCAAGCTATTTAGGTAGAACAGAGACTGACAAGCAAAAGGGTAACAATGTTTTGATCTTTTGAACACTTGTGGGTAGAGCTGAAGAAAAAGCCAAGTCCAGTCTGCACCAACATTGGGAATGTGTGGAAGAGACCTGGGATCAGATTTTGGTCAAGATGTGCTTGATCCAGAGCCCAGAAGGATTCAGGCAGTATTGAAAACCGAAGGTGGATTTCCCAAATGCTAACCAAAATAATAAAAATTAACATTTTGATTTTTAGGAGCAAAACAGTAACAAGGTAGTTACAGGAAAGAATCTGCAGATCTAAGCAGATGCTAAATACCTGCAAGTCACATTTTTGTATAAGATAGGTAAGATGACTGTATATAAAATTACAGTAGCCTCATGTACAAAGCTGTAGTGGATGGTGAGATATGGAGCCTGAAAGTCACACAGTTCAAAACAATGTTACCATTTTGCTTGTCAGTGTAAAATATTTATTGGACATGACTTTAGGACACACAAAATTTGTAAATATGCAAAACACTGCAGGAACATTTGTGGAGTCTCTGAATTTGTTCTGAGAAATATTATCGCCTCCATCAGATCCTGCATACATGACCTCACATCTGATCTCATTATTTCCAGACTAGAGAACGGCCTCTCTACACTAACTTGGGTTGGGGGCAAAGCGGTGACTACAGGGGCAACATCTCTAACAATGTCAGGGTATAAAGGAATCGCCTCAGCCGCAGTCAGTTTTGATGAATGGTTCATCTTCTACTTCTTTGAAAACAGGTGAAAAATTTTGCTGAAATCTGTTTGCCATGGCTCGGAATCTTTTCCTCTGGGGGCAGCGCTTTGCCTGCTCCATGTCATCAATTACACTCCTCATGTGTTAAGGCTGAAGATATGGGAGCAGCAGCACTGGCCGGACCTAATTCCTCTTGCTCTTTGCATCGAACTAACGGGACCAACTTATTATATATTTTGGGAGTCAGTCGGTCCATTTTATGACGACTGTTGCAAAATAGCCACCGACTCCGACTCCACAGCCCTGGATTCGACCCTGAGTGTGCAAGGAATCTGCTGTAAAATCTGCAAGAACTCCTCGCACCACAGCACTTGATAACCATAAAGCAGATCTTCCTCACAGACATTTTAATGAGTTCTTTCATTGTAGTCCTCCAGTCCATTGCACCAGATACTGACATGATCAAATAGAGGAGATTCTTAAAGGAGACCTCCCGCAAACAAAGAAACCAATCAAATGACTGGCATGAGTCTTCATTCACCTCTGGAGGACATTGCTCTGGTTTCTTGGGATTTGATCCCTCCGGTCTTTCCTCCATTATTGTGTGTGGATGAGACCTGTATGAAGGAATAATTCCTCCCCAAAAGCTGCAGTGTGTTTCTGTATTCCTGGAGAAGTGTTTGCTCATTAGTTGTATGCGAAGGTTCGTCACTCACATGTACAGAAGACTCCTCAAAGGATGGATGAGTCACTGTCGCCTTGGAGGTTTGCAGCAGAATAGTCGGTCACGCCGGCCTGTGATGTGGGTTCTGGTCTCAGGAGTTTTTTATTGTCCTGTAATTGCTCGTGTATCACTGCATTTATCTATTTTTTTTGGTTTGCACACATGCACCGCCACGGCCTCTGTGTCAGCATGTGAAGCGACGGGCTAAGGAGCCGGGCACATAGCATTATTTCCTAAAGCTTAGATTGGCATTTTGTGCAGATGGCACGCTGCCTGCCGAATAGGGGCCGTTCTCGAGCAGCACAATCATTCCGTCTTCTGTCGTGGTTCAGTGTACCATGCGTGTATTGATTTTGCTGTGTGATTCATCTCTTGAAAGGACGCTCTGTCCAGGATGAAGTCACGGTGTCTCCACTGATAGACTTGTTGTGCGCTCTCCTGACATGCCGGGAGTGAGTGAAGATGATGATGAGTGGCATTCAAGTGGTTTGAGGAACCTTGGATGGTTCTTATCGACTGCTCTCATGGATAGTGCT
Organism: Phyllomedusa bahiana; assembly: GCA_025379985.1. Lineage (NCBI taxonomy): Eukaryota > Metazoa > Chordata > Amphibia > Anura > Hylidae > Phyllomedusa > Phyllomedusa bahiana. Next base: position 32,276 of record JAODAL010022436.1, on the reverse strand, counting down.
GGTGACTGGGGTATTCTGATGATGGCATCTTCTGTGTGACTCTGCAGACGTCGTTAAAGGGGTTTTGCCACGATGTAATGTTGACGTGGGATCCTCCAAAATGGGTATTTAATCACTTTTCTAAATATATGTCATTACAAAAAGTGAAGCCTGTGAGAGCTACAGCATTGCTCAGTCCCCCTTAGTTTTCTGAAAGTTTACATTAGACACGACCAGAGGAGCTGACAGCTGATCTGGCCACACTTGTGTGTTTGCACTTCTTATCTGATGACAGGGAACATGAAGGAGCTTTCAAGGGGCTGTGGAGAAAGTGCAGTGTATGAGTCTGTCTGCTGTATAGAGAATCCACTGTTGTAATGTTATTATTTGAGTAAACTTTTGAGACGCTCCCTTCTTCCTCACTCGCTGCTCACCCCCTCCCTCTCACCCCTGCAGTGTTTGACTCAGCATGATTTGTTTATATTCTTCCCTGAGCTGATAAGGAGGTAAGGAACCAAAAAAAAGGAAAAAGGGGGTCTGTTACTTTTTTCCCATGAGCAGGGCCACTGTTATTGATCCTGGACACCTCTGAGAATTTCCTGATGAAATAACCAGTAAAAATTAGTGTTTTTAGCCTGTATTTATTTGAAAAGTTATGTTGCGCCCCCTCCAGTGTGATCACCCAAGGTGCCAGAGGCCACGACTCCGTTCACAGCCATATTGCAGGGGGATTGTAGTATTACAGAAAATCAGATGAATGATCATCTCTGTAATACAGGTTCGGACTGACCCATAGGGGATCAGGGCTCCTGGACATGGTGGCCCTGGGGCTCCTTTTCAGGTAGAAAGGCAGAGATAAAATGGAAGTAGCTGTAGGTTGGGCCCTAAGAATCAACTCCACTGATCGGCCCCAGTCACCCTAGTGTGACACTGCAAGGATGGAGCAAGCTCGCTTGTACCGATCGCTTTCTATTAGGGGAATCCCTATTTTTTCTTGGAACTCTCCAGTGTCGCTCATTGGGCCAGGGTGTGGTCTTTTATTTTTCAATAAATTTATTAAAGGGGTTTTGCCAAGAAGTGAGTTCCTTAGCTGTTATCTGCTCAGCAGAGAATATAAACAAAGCATGCTGAGTCAGGAACAGCTGCAGGGGTGAGATGGAGGGGGGTAATCGGAGAGCGGGAAGCAAGGGAGCGTCTCTAAAGTTTACTCAAATAATAACATTACAACAGTGGATTCTCTATACAGCAGACAGACTCATACACTGCACTTTCTCCCCAGCCCCTTCATGTTCCCTGTCATGAGATAAGAAGTGCAAACATGCAAGCGCTGTCTGCTCTCCTGGTCGTGTCTAATGCAAACTTTTAAGTAACTAAGGGCTTGTAAATAAAGCTGTAGCTCTCAGAGGCTTCACTTTTTGTAATCGCATATATTTAGAAAAGTGATTACCCATTTTGGAGGATCCCACGTCAACATTACATCGTGGCAAAACCCCTTTAATACTAAAGCCAGAAAGTACTGCAAGATTTGTAAAATGCCAAGGTAATAAATTTGGCGCGTTTGCCCCCTTCTTGGAGAATTGGAGGAAAGTGTCGCCCTGTTTTCCTCATCAGGCAACAGTAAGGGGGTAGGGGCGCAGCACTGACCACATCAGCTTGTTAACAGTCCCCTATGTGGAAATCCATATAAACTGGAGGTTTGCTGATGGCTAATGAAGTTTATGAAGTGCAGTTAATGGCCGCCGGGTTTGCTGTTGACTAATGGCACGTGGAATGTAGCGTCTGCCGTCATGCGCTGCAATTGTTAGGACGGCGCTGACATGAATTTGTTTTTTATCATTGTTATCCCGATGAATGTGCCGGAGCATATCCTGTGCTGGAGTTGGCAGGGCTTATCACTAGCGAGCAGCAAATAGTCACTCCTTGAAGTCGTCGGCTCCCTCCCGTCCCTCTATATATATACTGTTTGCTCACGACCAGCTTTGTTTTTGTAACATAAATCTGTGAGCGTTCTTGAAGGTTTTGTTTTTCTGCATTTGTAGCGGGTGTTTCATTTCTTTGATACTTTTGCACTGTTGCTTCGGTACCTCGTTACATTGTCCTTTATGCAATACTTTTCATCTAGTCGTAGAACTTTCAATAGTTGAGAAAACACATTTACATACACTTTAGTAGGGAAGTCCTAGGTTTTGGGGTTTTTTCATTTGAAAAGAAACAAATACAAAAGTGAAGAATATGAGGCTGGGTCTTCACGGCATTGGACGAAAAACTCACTAAAGACCGAATCCTAAAATGGTTCATAAAACTGAGTTGTTTTTTTTTTGTCCAGTGTTTGTCAAAAGCAACTCAAAAACTGATCTTTTTGGGCGCGTTTTGAGTTTTTTTTTTTTTATACTTTTTTTTTGGGCGGAAATGCGCAGCATTAAATTGCTGTGGATTTCTGCAAAAAAAATGCACCTAAAATTAACTGGCAGCTTACATAGACTTCAATAGTTTTGAATTGCCTTTTTGCCCTCCACTAAGCATCTGCATATCACAAGGCATTATGAGAAAGGAGCTGAGAAGCTCAAGTGCCTTCTATTGGATGTAGAGGGCGCTTGAGCATCTCAGCTCCTTTCTCATAATGCCTTGTGATATTATTAAACAATAAGCATTTTAATTGCTTGTACTACTTCCTGACTGGGTTATTTACCCCCTCTCCACCATTCTTTTGGGCAGGCACATTTTCTTTTTTTTTTTTTTTTTTTAGTACTTGTGGGTTTGAACTCTATAACACTTTTTCGTGCTCGGTTATTTTAATATTTTTTCGCTTTTATTCTGTATAAGGCGCTGTTTTTATGGATTACTGCCTAGATGCTGTCTTTGACACAGGCAAAAAACAAAATTAACACCCGGGATCGGATTTCTCTCCGGTTCCGGACACTGAAGGCAGGTGCTGGTTGTAACAAATATATCCCGGATATCTGCCGTATGCTGCACAGACAACAGCTAGACCCTCTGGGAGTGACTCAATAGATTAACACAGGTATCTGGAGCCGACTGCATCCTGTAGCTGCTGGGGGGTATGTGGGGGAGGACCCATAGAGCTAACACAACCATTGAGGTGCTCAGTTGGGTTGAAGTCTGGGGAATTAGGGAACAGGGTAAAACTTGGAGGTCTTGGTCAGGCTCTTCCAACCAATGTCGGACATGTCTCACCGTGTAACATGCTGCATTGTCTTGCTGGAAGATTCCATCTTCCCAGAAATGACAAGCAGCATGTATGGCTGGATGTGATCTGCAAGGACAGATTTATGGTAATAACCAAAATAAACCAAAAAAGGACTATATTGCATAGGAAAAACATTAACAAAGTTTTACTTAAAGGGGCTGTCTCACTACAAGGATTGCTTTTTATGTTAAAGATCTTGCAAAAACACATCACTTTGCAATATGTGTCCATTAACAGTGTCCTACCTATTCCTAGATAGCCCCTCTAGTATGGGCTGTATCAGCTCCTCAGGTCGCTATAGCTACAGACCTGTTCAATCTCTCATGATAGGCTGCCAGCACTGGTTGCTATAGCTACAGACCTGGCTTCTACTGCAGCCTAGTGGAAGCCAGTAAACACGCCCCTGAATTCAAAGTGAAACCAAGAAAACAGAACTGAGGTAAGATGAATCAATGTAGTGAGACAACCCCTTTAAGAAAATTACAAAAAATTTAATGTTTAAAACAACAAGAGACAAAAGCAGGTGGAAGCGACTGGGAAGCGTGCATAGGGGTGTCAGGTCCTGCTACGTGTGGAGATTACTAGCATGGGTAATACATACTAGTAATTTTACCTATTTTTTTTTCCTCATCTGTGTTTACATTGATTTACTATGATATTTACTATAAAAATAACTAAAATAAGGAAAAAGAGAAATATTTGCCATACGAAAAATATTGACAGAATTTTATTTTTGAAAAAATACAAGTAGGTAATGTTTAAAACAGCAGAAGACGATCACAAAAACTAAGAGGTGCCCGCACAAGTGGGAGAAGTAATTAACAATATATAAGAAGAATATAATTCACACTTCTCAGTACAATGTAGTAAGCATCATAGTAGCCTATGTGAACAAAGAATAGGTAAAGTAATTAATAAGTGTTACCCATGATAGTAATCTCCACACGAGGCAGCACCTGACGTCAGTTGGAATTAGCAATGCCCATCGGTTCCATGAAGCAGAAAACGTCACTCATCGGGGAAGGCAAATGTCTGCCAATCAGCAGAGGTCTAAGGCCATGTTCACACGGCTTAAAATGGGCCGTATTTCGGTCCGTAATTACGCGCCGAAGTGCGCCAATCACGGGCCGAAAACGGCCCATTCATTACGGTAATCCACAGTTCTCATAGAGAACTATGGATTACGTCTCCTCTTCCCGCCTGGCGAAGCCGCCGGGCGGGGAGATAATTGACATGTCACTTTGTAGCGGCGTATACGCGCCGCTAGCAGTGACTGTCTATGGGCCGGCGAAGTGCCGGCCCCCCGCTCACTCCCCCGCTCCCGCCCCGCCCCCGTCCACACGGCGTGATTGCGGGGCGGAATTCCTCCCTGCAAATACACCGTGTGAACATAGCCTAATACTGAACATGGAAGTCTTTACTACTGATGCAACTGCATTATGTGAGGTGCAGTGACCATTTGTCTGCTTCAGCCCAATACAGTAGGGTTCACTGAACTGTTTTAGTCACGTCTGGTAACCCCTGGCTGGTTTTGGTGGTGAGCTGCTCTACTGTAATGTGTTGTACCTGTAGAATCTGCTTGGTTTTGGGGGGGGCCTTATTAACTGACCAAGAACAACTGGATCTTTAAAGGGTTTATTACAGAAGATAATATAAATATATATACATAAATAGGGAAACTAACTAAGGGTCAGAAGGATGGGGAATGGAAGGTGGGAGGAAGAGACCTTACTAAGGCCATGTTCACACGGCTTAAAATGGGCCGTATTTCAGTCCGTAATTACGTGGCGAAGTGCGCAAATTACGGGCTGAATACGTCCCATCATTACGGTAATCCACAGCTCTCATAGAGAACTATGGATTACGTCTCCCTCCCTGCTCTGCGAATCGCCAGCGGGGAGATAAGTGACGTGAATTACCAGCGGCGTATAACGCGCCGCTGGTAATGCAAGTCTATGGGCCGGCGAGGTGCCGGCCCCCCGCTCCCACCCCCGCTCCCGCCCCCGTCCACACGGCGTAATTGCGGGGCGTAATTACATCCCGCAGTTAAGCCGTGTGAACATAGCCTAAGATTCTGCACAATCTTTTATACCAGACACACCCACACACCTGGTCCATCCATAGCCCCACCCTGGAACACCTCTAAGAACTCAATTATCCAATCAGTGAAGTTCTTATACAGTCTACATAACTCCTTGCAGAAGTCACGTCGTCCAGTAGATGTCCTTCTTGATCCAGAGGTCAACAACCTTATTTCAGTGACTCCCCCCAGGCCTGGTTGCACATGTCCCTGAAGGGTGGGGGTGATCCATCCAGGTGATGACTTCCAGCCAGGGGGGGATGGTATTGTCCATTGTTTATTCATCAAACAGGATTTACAACATGTGAGGGGGGTTGCATGAATTGTGTCCATTTGGCTGTGATCTATTGAATTCCGTCTTGTCCTTCATGATATATATTAAGCAGATTTTAATCCTTTGGCTGGATACTGAGCATATATAATATCCATTCCAAATCCAACAGTACCACCCTCACATACTTTCATAGCCAATATCGCCTCTCACATCAGTGGTACTTTGTGCTCTGCATTTTCTATGTCTCTAGGGCCGTTCACACAGCTTATTTTGGGCATGGATTGGAGCCGTATTGCGCGCCGTACTGCTCTGCAATACGGCTGGAATACTTCCCTGCCATTACGGTAATCCACAGTTCTCAGAGAGAACTATGGATTCCGTCTCTCCTCCCCACTCGGCGAATACGCAGAGCGGGGAGAAAGTGACATGCACATTATTTACGGCATGTACGCGCTGTGAATAATGAATGTCTATGGGGCCGGCGAGCTGCTGCCCCCGCCCCGCTGCACTGCAGCCGGCGTAATTGCGAGGCGAAATCTGTCCCGCAATTACGTCGGCAATAAGACGTGTGAACCGTGCCTTAGGGTATATTCACACAGCGTGTTGAGTCCATGTGAACATACGCTTTTCGATACATATTTGGATCTGTCTGTTGGTCCCCAAACAGAACCAAACACGTAACTCATAAATAGCAATGTGATTTTACATTGCTTTTAACTTGAAACATGCATCGGCGTTCACACGAGTGATCTCCGATGCGTCTCACTGCGTCTTTCGGATCCGTTCAAAGAATTGTCATGTCAACTCTTGGTCCAAAAGACGCAGCAGGAGCCCTATTATAAACTATAGGGTGTGATCCTGCTGCATCCAACACACATCCAAATATGCAACTGTGTGTTGGATCCGATAGCCGCAGCTTTTGGGATGCGATTTTCGGATACAACACGGATCCAAAATTGTATCCCAAAACGCTGTGTTAACGGTCCCTTATTCACAGTGGCTTCATTTGTTCACTCACGATCACTTCTCACCACAGCAGCACAGGAACAATTCACAAACTGTACAGTTTCAGAAATAATGCCTTGGCCCAAAAGAAAATAATCAGCCCTTTTTGCAATTCCAATAAATCCAGCCCTTTTTACCCATCAGAGCAACAAGCAGTATGTCTGCAGACAGTTTTAGGGTCCGTTTACATGGCACAGGACAAATACCGGTCAGTTTATCCAACCGGTATTTGTCAGTTTTTTGTGCCGTGCACACGGCCGCGTGAGCAGGGCTGTGGAGTCGGCAAGCCAAAGCCCCGACTCCTCAACTTCCCAAACCTCCGACTCCTGGATCCGACTTCGACTCCTGACTCCCTCATACATGGCGCATGTTTAAGTGATAACTTTACTGTAGTAAATTGGTAACATTGGGCTTTTTATCACCTTATGATACAATAATCAAGCTATTTAGGTAGAACAGACACTGACAAGCAAAAGAGTAACAATGTTTTGAACACTTGTGGGTAGAGTTGAAGAAAAAGCTGTATTTGTATCCAAGTCCAGTCTGCACCAACATTGGGAATGTGTAGAAGAGACCTGGGATCAGATTTTGGTTAAGACATGCTTGAATCTGATCCAGAGCCCAGAAGGATTCAGGCAGTATTGAAAACCAAAAGGTGAATTTACCAAATACTAATAAAATAATACAAATTAACATTTTGATTTTTAGGAGCAGAACAGTAACAATGCAGTTACAGGAAAGAATCTGAGAACTAAGCAGATGCTAAATACTTGCAAGTCAAATTTATGTAGATAGGTAAGATGACTGTATATAAAATTACAGGAGCCTCATGTACAAAGCTGTAGTGGATGGTGAGATATGGAACCTGAAAGTCTCAAAAGTTTAAAACATTGTTACCATTTTGTTTGTCAGTGTAAAATATATTTATTGGATATGACTTTAGAACACCAAAAAATGGTAAATATGCAAAACACTGCAAGAACATTTGTGGAGTCTCTGAATTTGTTCTGAGAAATAGTATTGCCTCTATCAGATCCTGCATACATGACCTCACATCTGATCTCATTATATCCAGGCTAGAGAACGACCTCTCTACACTAACTTGGGGGCAAAGCGGTGACCACAGGGGCAACATCTCTAACAATGTCAGGGTATAAAGGAATCGCCTCAGCCACAGTCAGTTTTGATGAATGGTTGATCTCTGCTACTTCTTTGAAAGCAGGTGAAAAATGTTACTGAAATCTGTTTGCCATGGGGTCGGGATCTTCTCCTGTGGGGGCAGAGCTTTGCCTGCTCCATGTCATCAATTACACTCCTCATGTGATAAGGCTGAAGATATGGGAGCAGTAGCAATGGCAGGACCCAACTCCTCGTGCTCTTGGCACCGCATTGATCTAACTGGACCAATTTATTATATATTTTGGGAGTCGCAGTCGGTCCCTTTTATGACGACTCCGACTCCTGCAAAATAGGCACCGACTCCAACTCCACAGCCCTGCGCGGGAGGACAATTTTTCTCCGCGATTAGCGGAGAAAAGCCCTCCCCCTTCACAGTCACTTGTTCATATTCCATCCGAAAACCGGACGGAAGAATGAACAAGTAGAATGTTTTTCCGGTGGCGGTCTGAAAAACCGCCGGGCGGAAAACCCATTCAGTGGGGGCTGCTGCACGGATTTTCCATAGTGGCCCATGTAAAAGTTTGCAGCCGTTTTTTCTGACGGTTTGCAAAGCCACAAACCGTCTGAAAAACCAGCCGCAAACCAGTGCCGTTGCGACAAGGCCTTATCATGAACTTCTATACCAGCTGCACGTGACCTCCTTCATGTGCTACATCAGGGGTCTGCAACATCCGCTCTCCAGCTGTTGTGAATCTACATTTCCCATCATGCCCACTGATGTAGATTATATAAATGCATGATGGGAGTTGTAGTTTCCCAACAGCTGGAGAGCCGACGTTGCAGACCCCTGAGCCACACGCTGCTAACGTTGAAAGCAGAAAGTGGTCATAATAATGTGACTCGGCTGTGTAAGTGGAAAGCGAGCTGTTGCTGACAGTGTCAGCGGAAGGAGCGAGGAGCTTGACAGCACAGAGTAGAGACCATTGGGATCTTGTCACAATGATGAAAGAAGAAATCTGTACAATTACAAGCATTTTTCCTAATTGCTGGCTTTTAATGATTCCGGCAGAGCAGCTGGCAGCCGACAATCGGAGGCAGTGACTGATCCGCTACGTTGGATTGTTTTGGCGGGTCCTCACTCGTAATATGACATGTTATAATAGAGCGGCTCCGGGAGTTTCGTGTCCGCATCTGGCGATCTTTATCTGCGCTTGATTGTTCTGCAATTCTGCGGCCAGGAGCACGGTGTCAGCCAGACCATGCTGCTTTCTGCCTCGCATCCACGGTGCCTGAGACCGCAGCAGCTGAGCAACAGGCTCTTAGCATTTTACTGGGGTTGTCGATTTGGAGACGGCTTTTTACATTATGGGCTCTCTGGAGACGAGGATCCAGATGCTGGGAGCCAATGCGATCAGCTGCTATTTTGGAGGGGTCTCTGTTCATCTGATGGAATACAGGAGCATTAATCTGCAGGGAAGCTATACATCTCAGGCAGTGGAGCACAACGTATTCTGGTCCTAGAGCCGCATTGTTATATTGTACCTCTCCCAGGGGCCGCAGTAAATCTTAGAGGGGTAGTCCCCATCTGAGACCTCTATGACCTTTCTATTATTAATGCCCAAAATGACTGAGAAGTCTTGGTTCCACTTTAGATACTGCCAGAGATCAGAATGGAGGGCTCCCTGCACGGTGCTCCAGAGAGAGGAGATGAGGCGTCCATTTTCATTGTAGTTTAAAGTGGCTGTATCACAACTATAGCCAGAACATCACACATACATGGCCTCCTCTCCTCTCTGGAGTCTGGAACCTATAAGATGTTTAAATACTCATTCAAAGGAAATTATATACTCCTCTGAGGAAGAAATCAAAAACGTCTTTGCTAGATTGCTTATTTAGGTTGCTTAAATTGGCATTTACACCTCTATATTGCTAGCCATACAGTGTCCACCATAAGTGCCAGCCCTGCCATAACGGTGCCAGCCATACAATGCCAGTCCTGTCATGCTCACCATAAGTGGCAGCTATATAGTGCCCACCATAACAGAACCACCCATACAGTGCCAGGCCTGTCGTGCCATTAATATAGTGCCCACCATAACCGTGCCAGTCCTGTCATGCTCACCATAACAGTGCCAGCCCTGCCGTGCCCACCATAACCGTGCCAGTCATACAGGGCCATCTGTTGAATGCAGCTGTCAAAAGAAGAATATTCCTTTCTGAAATATGAGCATATAGACAAAGCATGCATGTGTCCTGATGGCTGGGAGCAGCACAGAGGGGCACTGGGGGCATCCCTGATACTATATGCTGGGTAAGCTGCACCCACTTAGGCTGTGATCACCCTTTGCTTGCCGTCTCCCATGTCCTAGTGTTCTGTTGTTGTTGAACCTTGGGCAGCTGGAGGGGGTTGTGCCGGGGGGAGAGCAGTGACCGGTCCGCTCATGTGATTACACCAGGGAGGCATGTGACAGGGCAGTGTGACAGAAAGGATGGTGGGGAGAGAAAGTTAGTGACAGAGTCTGATAGAAAAGGTGGGGAAAAAATGCAGTGGACGGGTGGAGCAAGGCGCTCGATGGCATTGAGGAGACCCTGTGGGGGACATGAATGAAAACTGACGGTCTAAGACTTTCTTTGTTGCCCATAGCAACCAATCAGAGCGCCCCTTTCATTCTTTCAGAGCACTAGATGGAATGTAAGGGGAACTCTGGTTGCTAAGGGCAACAAAGAAAGTCTTAGACCAAGGCAGTTTTCATCCATGTGGCCCTGTGTGTGTAAATCCAATATGTGCCCAGTGGGGATGCAGTACTGATGTTCTGATCAATATGTATCCATCATTTCTCCAATCATTGTAAGGCTCTGTGTCGCCAATAGATTGGTTACAAAAATACATTCTCTTCCCAAAGCGAAGTACATTTACTAAGAAAAAGAGAAGGCGGGCACCACATGGTCGGTATGATCACTGCTAATGGGGATGTTCACACAATGAGTGCTTTGATTTTACCATACTTTCGGGTCGTACTTCAGGTGTATTGCAGCACAAAGACACACCTAAGTACACCCCGCAAATCCACAGTGTGAACAACCCCATACTCTCTATTCACTCTGTCGGGTTTTTTTCTTACCACTTCTGGTATTTCCTTTTTCATAGTTTGTATTAGACTGGGGCCATACTATAACACACACAGTTGAAACCAGACGTTTACATACACTATATAAAAAGACACATATACATGGTTTTTCTCACTATCCTACATGAAATCAGAATAAATTATTTCCATTTGCCAAATGCCAGAGTAATGAGAGAGAATTTTTTTAAGGCATTTTTATTACTTTCTGCAAAGTTAAAAGTTTACATACACTAGGATTACTATGCCTTTAAACGATCTGGGACAGCCCATATGATGAGGTCATGTTTTTGGAAGCTTCTGATTTATTGGTTTATTGGCAACATCTGAGATTGAGACAGACATGTGGATGTGTTTTTTAAGGCACACCAGAAACACACTGCTTCTATGTGTAACATCATGGGAAAGTCTAAAGAAATCAGCCAAGATATCGGGAGGAGATTGCCTCTAAACAATTTGGGACAGCCCATATGATGATGTGATGTGAAACAGAGGGGTGGCAGCATCATGTTGTGGGGTTGTTTTGCTGCAGGAGGGACTGGTGCACTTCACAAAATAGATGGCATCACGAGGAAAGAAGATTATTGTGCAAGTCCACAATTCTCTTCTTGATATCTTGGCTGATTTCTTTAGACTTTCCCAAGATGTTACACACCGAAGCAGTGGGTTTATGGTGTAAATTAAATAACATCCACAGGTGTGTCTCTAATTAACTCAGATGTTACCAATAAACCTCAGAAGTTTCCAAAGACATGATATCGTCATATGGGCTGTCCCATATTGTTTAAAGGCATATTAATCCTAGTGTATGTAAACCTTTGACTTTACAGAAAGCAATAAAAATCCTAAAAAAATTCTCTATCATTATTTATATTTGCCAAATGCCAGAATAATTCTGGTAATCCTAATTGACCTAAAACGGGGAAGGTTTATTCTGATGTCATGTCAGATAGTGAGAAAAACCTTCATATGTGTCTTTTTATAATGTGTATGTAAACTTTCTGGTTTCAACTATGTTTTTTTTTTTTTTGTTGATTTATAGCGATGTCTTAGTTGGAAGGTGTGTGGAATTTGGGGTATGAGGGAGGGATATTTTGTATGTTTTTTAAATATACCCGACTGATTCCTCTTAACCTCCATGTAGCTGTTTTATTGTATGTTTTATGTGGATATAATAAAGATTTTTTTTTTGTCTCATTTAAAGGGGCGTTCCCACAATAGTTTCTCCACGCTACAAGTCGGCACAAATCTAGCTATGAGCCAACTGTCTCAGAGAAAGGTTCTGGACATAGCAAAGTCCCAACAGAAATGAATGGGGAGTAAGGCTGCCAGCGCCGCCTCCCTCATTCTCTGAGACTCGTAGCTAGATATAAATGGGGGATATTAACACCCTCTAGTTGAAACCTGTAAAGCACATATATCAAACTCAAGTCCCACTGGCTGAATCTGGCCCCTTAGTGGCGAGAATTTAGACAAAGCAGGCAGGGTTGGACAAGTCCAGATCTAAAAGGACCAACTCTCCATTTTCCCGTGACGATACCGCTAGTACATGGTAGAGATGGCAGTGCCAGCACGGGGGCCTGGTGTTGTTTTGGATTGGTAGTTCTGGAGTGCACCTCCATACTGCTTTGTTCATTAAAGGGGTTGTCTCACTACAAAGAATAGCTTTCAAAATGTAGGGAACACTAAATGAAGACTTTTTCCAAATATATTGCGTTGTTCATCTTTTTTTGTTAAGGAGCTACAAGTGATTTTATCACCTTCTGAGGGCTTTCTGGTTTCTCTAGTGACCGACCTGTGTACTCTTTATCCCCTGCAGTTTGTTTTATCTAATAGCAGGGAGTGAAGTCATCACACAGGTCTGGGCAGTGTGAGAGCTTGTGTGTTATCTGATCTATCAGACAAAAGACTAATTACTCTACTGTTTACATTAGCTCAGAAGCTTCTCCAGACCTCACAGAAGTTAATCAGCTAATCTAGACTGATAAACAGAGAAGTCTGAATACATGGAGCTCATATGCTAATTACAGACAGCTTGACCAGGAAGTGACAGAGCAAAGCGGCATTATTTCATTCATGCATCCTATGAAACTTGGAGATGAGACAATCCCTATAACTTCCAGGCAGTGGCACAGCTCTGATGGCCCTACACAGGCTCCCTAACCACTCTCCAATAGCCCTTTGAATTGAACCATAATGCTGATGCAGTCCTTGATGAGAATTAGATTGACACTCTTGCTCTAGAGCATGTGTGAAACTCAAGGCCTGTGGGCTGAATCCAGCCTGCCACATCTTTGTATGTGACCCTCAAGAGCTCAGACTAAGCAGGAATGGGCGAGGTCTGGATGGAGAAGGACCTGTGCTCTTATTACTCTGGATGAGACGGGCAGCACTTGGCATTGATGATGCCATAAGCACAGAGGGTGGGCGCCCTCTTTTATTCTCACCTCCACACTGCTCTCTTCAGCAGCTCATGGATGGAAGCAGGGCTATAAGAGTCCTGCCCCAGACACCCTCCAAGGCCCTTTGAGGGCAACCATAATACTCATGTGGCCCATGGAGACAATGAGTTCCCTGCTTATGTAGGGAATTTTCCATATAGTAGCACCTGTAACAAAAGTACAAAACATGAGGATGGTTTGGTTTTCAGCGAACACCACAATTTTTTGGGCCATGTTCACAGCTCAACAGCTGGACTAAACTGAACCCAGAAGCTGGCAACTCTGGCCTTTATGCTAATTGGGAAAAATTGACAGGCGCATTTAATTGCAGAGCAAAAGCTCACATACCACACTGATAGGGGAACAATTAGATGATAAAAAACTGCACACCAACTTAACACCTGTTCACACCAGCATGCAGAAAAGCCACAGTATAATGCAAGGGGTGATTGCACAAATGCAAAACTACCAATAGAACAACCACTCATATACCCTCAGTGCATGAGGGGGGTGGTTTCTGGTACTACAATTGCATACAAATAAGACGATACAGAAGAGTGCCATAAATACAGATACGTGTGGTGCACCATGCTGGCTTACAGCCTATTCGTGACGCCCATACTATTAGATTAGGCAGGCTGCCCAGCACTTTCTGGGTGTCCAACACAAAGCACAGACACCCTCCGCTCCCCAGTACTGTTGGGCAGATAAAAAATGACATACTGGCAAAAATGTTAATTATGAGGTATTAGTTGGTACAGGGGCCCCAATACGCAAGCTCGTAAGCCCCACCAAGGCTCCTCATGTCTTGTGAGTCCCTACGCTAACAATTTACAGAAAAACCATACAAAAAATGGGACATTACTTACTCACAAAACACCACAATTTTTGGGGCCATTTTCACAGCTCAATGGCTGGACTAAACTGAACCCAGAAGCTGGTTTGGTTTTCAGCGGCCTCGACACTCGGCTTTTGTATCAAATGTCTTGCTAGGAGCCTTTGAGATCATCGGTGAAAGAGAAGGATTTTTCCACCCCCAGATATCGGTTACCTGGGGTTTCATCAAGCTTTTATGGATTCTGAAGGCTCGGGGCATGACATTGCGGCTGATGAGGATGTTGTGAGGGCGGAGGAGCGCTGGAGGACAGGTAAAATGATTGCTGTCTGATTTGGTCCATTCCATTTGTGACTCCTGTAGGAACCTCTGCTCTCAGCATGTACCATACTGTGTCTACACGGTAGAAGGGACTGGTGAGACGATTACAGGTATATAGTGATTACTTTCTGGAGTTTCCACTGTGATGAACTTGTTGGAGAGCGGCTGCAAATAGAAAGGGTTTTTACATCAATATTTCTCTGAAATTACCGCTGGAGGGTTTGACAGACGAGTACGTGATGAGGGTGACAAGTGGAAGTTAGGGAAATACATAAAAATAATGGGAATTGTTTTTGCTTTTGTTCGCTGAACACGGCATCTGACTTTCAAAAAAAGGATTGTCAAGTCGGAGAGAAGCGCTCCTATTATTCACGGCGTGCACACATCCACTATGCACCTACAAGGAATATATTACGTACACAAGGGTTTTGCTCATTTTTGGTTTTGCTCATGGAGCAGAATAGACTAGAAGACAAGAGCACCTTAGAAGTTATTGCAGCATCTTCATATGGGCTCCCAGTTTCTCCATATGTCTTCCATAATTTTGTTTTCAATTCTTTTAGCATGGAAGCCAAACTGCCCAAATGTTCAGTTCCCTTTTGAATTTTATGGGGAAACCATGTCTCGCATATGATGTCTGATGGTGCGAATTTTATAGAACTTCTTGGAATCGGGTCTTTGATTTCTGCTTGACCCCCAGGAGCGGTGTTATGGACGCCTTAAGTCTACATAATCTTGTCCACTCCTGGCAGCGCTCCAAAGCATAACATAAGCTACTTATTTGGGACCGTTCCTGAATTGAATTCATATGAATACAGGATCTTCTAAACCTGTTGGTGCTTTTAGGGGGCGTTCACACGATGGCTTTGTTTCCTCGTTGAAAATTGCACTCTTGCCAGCATAGAATTTCAGCAAGGAAACGACCCAGATTGCCCAAGCGTCCAAACCCGTCATGTGAACTCCCGCTCAAGGGGTTTTCAATTATTCCAGTCAAATGTAAAATTGTGCCCTGCAAAGAAAGGCATATTACGACTTGTCAGCGGACACTCTTATTGGGGTCCTGCTGCGGGGGCCCCGCACTGACAATGGGATGCTTGACGCCTTAATTCGGCTATTTTCAGCTTTCTGCTTTTTCGTCGTTTCCTCCCTGCCCCCCAAGAGCCATCACTTTTTTTTTTAATCCATTTACACTATCATGTGAGGGCTTATTTTTTGTGGGATAAGATTTACTTTTTAACGGTGCCAATGAACATATAATGTAGGGGAACACCCCAAAAAAATTCTAGGTGGGATGGAACATAAAAAAAAAAATGGTTTCATTATTATGGAGTTTACTGGTTGGTATGGTTGTGGTGATGCTAAATTTGTCAGGTTTCCTATATGTTTATGTAATTTATAAAAAATGAAAGTAATAAAATACATGACCCACCTATTTTGAGACCTGAAATCTCTCCATTTTGAACTTAGAGGCGGTCGGGATTCATCCACTGAAATCAATGGTAGTGCCGAGGACTTTAACCCCCTAACTCCAGGCCTGAAAAGGCCTTAATAACCAGCTAAATTTTTTTAGTTTTTACCCCCTGCGTTTCATATTCATAACTTTTTTTATTTTTAAGTGACGCAGTTGTATAAGGACTTCTTATGCGGGAGAAGTTCAGTTTTTGTGGGCCTAGTTTAAGTTTACAAATTACTGTAGAATTTTTTTAAAAAATGTATTTATTTTTTGGATTTTTTTTTTTTTTAACACCACTCAAATTTCACACTAACCTGTTGGATGAAAGCTACAGGTTATTACAACCATGTAAATACCTAGTATGTGTAGGTTTTTCTTCCTGTAATGTATGCAAAAATTTTTTTATGGCTTTTTTGTTTTTTAAATCAGATTAAGGGATAGTTATTTAACACCTTCTTATGCTAACACATTACAATCTGTGTCAGTATGACACATGCTGCAGTCAGGGCAGCACACAGTGTGCCCTGACTGCTTGCTTGTCATACAGACAGCCCTAGGGCTACTCTAGGTCCACAGGGCTGACCGTATAGACGTTCCTTGGGCTCCATCGGGTCACTGGAAGTCCCGATGGAATAGGGGAATTCCCTTTGATTATACCGTGGTCACTGACCGCGTCAATTAAAGGGTTAAGCGCCTGGGATTGGAAGTTTCCTGCGCTTCCAGGCACTGACAGAGACTGCTGTAGGAACAGGGTTGTTAAGTACAGCTCTGTACCTAGTACAGTTGCGGCACTGGGAGCTGCAAAACCCTTATAGACTACCTGCACCGCTCGCTGTCTATAGTCAGTGGGTGGTAGTTAAGGCGTTAATCTTTATTTTGCATTATTTTGGTGACTGTTGGGGCTTCGGAACCAATTACCAGTTTCCCAAAGGGTTACGGTTTCAACTTACAATGGTCACCCTGGATCCAATTCAGATTGTATGTTGAGGGAGCACTGTTCACTGTAGTGGAGCCTTAGGCTACATGCACACATCAATTGTAAAATGCCATTGGATTCTGATATAGAATCTGACCACTATTTTACAATCGTTTTTCGTCTCTTACCGTTTTTGTGCGCGGATTTTGCGGTAGTTTTTCGGGTTTCGTCCGACCCATTACATTAAACAGTACCATATGCTGTTTTCAAGCTTTGTGAAATCCGACCTCAGAATATCCGAGCTGTGTAAACTGCAGCTCGGATTTTCTATTGAGTTCTATGGGGACGATTTCCAGTCAGATTTTTGCAAATTCTAAATACTGAATCCACTTAAAAATCCGACAGTAAATCACTGTCGTGTAGATGTAGCCTTAGGGTCCTCTAGTCCAAACATGTTGTCTTTTCGTAGTCCATGTCTTGTGTGTGAAGGGGGAAATAGACAATGTGTAGTCCAATAGCGGCTATGCTTGGACTGTAGGATCCTATGGCTTTGCTGTAGAATATGTTGGAATACCTTTTTCATGGTGTTCAAGCAATAGATGACCAAAATACAGTGTGAATAGGGCAATAACTGTATGGGTGCTATCTACAATACATGAAAAAAACGTTGAGATTCTTAGTTCACATGTTTTGATCAAAACTGTTTAAGCCACCCCCGACTATCAACGGGATCTCAAGGCGGGTGGTCCTACTGTATTCTTACCTCTCACTAGAGTCAAATTCAGACCTCTTTTGGGTCAACCGACCTCCATAATCCAGAGAGAAAAAAAACACCAGCTTTGTAAGCATACTGCACTGATCTAGCAACCTGTGGAGGTGGGCGGGGTGCAAGAAAACCAAAATGGAGGCATCCACTCCTCCCTATATGAGTTTAAAAGCAATATATGCCAAATGCAACGTATAGTTCTGCACAAAAAAAAATAAAAAATTTCTGAACCCGGGTGCCACTGGCATGGCTGTGGTATATATACACATTCCAATATCAGTGGCACAACATCAGCTAAAAGGGCTATCGACCAAGACATGGAAACCTCTAAAGAAGCATTTATGCTATCTGCAATACATGAAAAAAACTAACTATATGGGGAGACCAGACTTAGTGCAACAATAACCAGGGTTAGGCAGAGCATTTGAGCTTGTCCATACAGCACGCTACATAGCTGTAGTCATGGGATAATGGAAGTTTTAGTGTCATGTGAACTAGTGCTAGTTCTAAAAAAATTGTGTTCTACCTTCATCTGGGCCAAGGAGTTTGCTGCCATAGCCTTGAGTTATAGGCAGGGCTCTGGAGTCAACAAGCCAAAGCCCCGACTCCTCAATTTCCCAAACCTCTGACTCCCTCATACATAGCGCATGTTTAAGTGATAACTTTACTGTAGTAAAGTAATAACATCAGGCTGTTTATCACCTTATGATACAATAATCAAGCTACTTAGGTAGAACAGACACTGATAAGCAAAAGGGTAACAATGTTTTGATCTTTTGAACACTTGTGGGTAGAGTTGAAGAAAAAGCTGTATTTGTATCCAAGTCCAGTTGGCACCAACATTGGGAATGTGTAGAAGAGACCTGGGATCAGATTTTGGTCAAGACACGCTTGAATCTGATCCAGAGCCCAGAAGGATCCAGGCAGTATTGAAAGCCAAAGGTGGATTTACCAAATGCTAACAAAATAATAAAAATTAACATTTAGATTTTTAGGAGCAAAACCGTAACAATGCATTTAAAGGAAAGAATCTGCAGAACTATGCAAATGCTAAATACTTGCAAGTCAAATTTATGTATAAGATATAAGATGACTATATAAAATTACAGTAGCCTCATGTACAAAGCTGTAGTGGATGGTGAGATATGGAACCTGAAAGTCACAAGTTCAAAACATTGTTACCATTTTGTTTGTCAGTGTAAAATATATTTATTGGATATGACGTTAGAACACAAAAAAATGTAAATATGCAAAACACTGCAGGAACATTTGTGGAGTCTCTGAATTTGTTCTGAGAAATAATATTGCCTCCGTCAGATCCTGCATACATGACCTCACATCTGATCTCTTTATTTCCAGGCTAGAGAACGGCCTCTCTACACTAACTTGGGTTGGGGGAAAATTGGTGACCACAGGGGCGACATCCTTCACAATGTCAAGTTATAAAGGAATTGCCTCAGCCACAGTCAGTTTTGATGAGTGGTTGAACTCTTGTACTTCTTTGAAAGCAGGTGAAAAATGTTGCTGAAATCTGTTTACCATGGGAGCAGAATCTTCTCCCCTGGGATAGCGCTTTGCCTGCTCCATGTCATCAGTTACACTCCTCATGTGATAAGGCTGAAGATATGGGAGCAGTAGCACTGGCTGGACCCAATTCCTCTTGCTCTTTGCACTGCATCAAACTAACTGGACCAACTTACAGTCATGGCCAAAAGTTTTGAGAATGACACAAATATTATATTTTCACATGATCTGTTGCCCTCTGGTTTTTATGTGTGTCAGATGTTTTTATCACATACAGAAATACAAGTACAATCATATTATGATTAACAAAAGCTTTTATTGACAGTTAGAATGAGTTAATGCAGCAAGTCAATATTTGCAGTGTTGACCCTTCTTCTTCAGGACCTCTGCAATTCTCCCTGGCATGCTCTCAATCAACTTCTGGACCAAATCCTGACTGATAGCAGTCCATTCTTGCACAATCAATGCTTGCATTATGTCACAATTTGTTGGTTTTTGTTTGTCCACCCGTCTCTTGATGATTGACCACAAGTTCTCAATGGGATTAAGATCTGGGGAGTTTCCAGGCCATGGACCCAAAATCTCTGTTTTGTTCCCTGAGCCATTTAGTTATCACCTTTTGCTTTATGGCAAGGTGCTCCATCATGCTGGAAAAGGCATTGTTGATCACCAAACTGCTCTTGGACGGTTGGGAGAAGTTGCTCTTGGAGGACATTCTGGTACCATTCTTTATTCATGGATGTGTTTCTAGGCAAGACTGTTAGAGTGCCGATTCCCTTGGCTGAGAAGCAACCCCACACATGAATGGTTTCTGGATGCTTTACAGTTGGCATGAGACAAGACTGGTGGTATCGCTCACCTTGTCTTCTCCGAACAAGCTGTTTTCCAGATGTTCCAAACATTTGGAAAGGGGATTCCTCTGAGAAAATGACTTTACCACAGTCCTCAGCAGTCCACTCCCTGTACCTTTGGCAGAATATCAGTTTGTCCCTGATGTTTTTTCTGGAGAGAAGAGGCTTCTTTGCTGCCCTCCTTGACACCAGGCCTTGCTCCATGAGTCTCCACCTCACAGTGCGTGCAGATGCAATCACACCTGCCTGCTGCCATTCCTGAGCAAGCTCTGCACTGCTGGTAGCCCGATTCCGAAGCTGAAAACACTTTTAAGAGACGGTCCTGGCGCTTGCTGGTCTTTCTTGGGCGCCCTGGAGCCTTTTTTGGCAACAATGGAACCTCTCTCTTGAATTCCTTGATGATGCGATAGATTGTTGACTGAGGTGCAATCTTTCTAGCTGCGATACTCTTCCCTGTTAGGCCAGTTTTGTGCAGTGCAATGATGACTGCACGTGTTTCTTTAGAGATAACCATGGTTAACAGAAGAGAAACAATGATGCCAAGCACCAGCCTCCTTTTAAAGTGTCCAGTGGTGTGATTCTTACTTAATCATGACACATTGATCTCCAGCCCTGTCCTCATCAACACCCACACCTGTGTTAATGGAGCAATCACTGAAATGATGTTAGCTGGTCCTTTTAAGGCAGGCCTGCAATAAAGTTGAAATGTGTTCATTTTCTAGGCAACTATTGACTTTGCAATTAATTGCTGTTAAGCTGATCACTCTTTATAACATTCTGGAGTATATGCAAATTGCCATTATAAAACCTGATGCAGTAGACTTTGTAAAAATTAACATTTGTATCATTCTCAAAACTTTTGGCCATGACTGTATATATTTTGGGAGTCGGAGTTGGTCCATTTTATGACTACGCCGACTCCACAGCCCTGGTTATAGGGTTGATGGCTCACCTGGCACTCGGCACATGGGGCACCTCCCTGAGTTACACCTTTGTACTCTATAAATATGTTCTAAATTTTTGGAGGGTTTTAACGTAGCATGGCTTAGGTTAAAGAGCACGATACAACCTACGCTTCAGTCACTTGGCTCTTTAATATACGAAAGCTCCGTAGTCATGCACAGGTCTGCACTTTCCATTACATTGTGAAATTTAGCAGGTAATGTCATGGCCGTGCCAGTACTTGGTGCACTACACTATAATAAGCGATTGACCTTCTTCTTTGACTACACTCTCCTGGATGGTCCCTTCTTCTGCTCGGACATCGGAAGGTATTATTACTTGATTGTTGCTGAACGCTCAGTAAATTGTTGTATTGGTTTGTTTTGTTGGAAAGGAAAAACTGTAACTTAAGAGGATGTTAAAAGGTCTCGCAGCATGTGTGACTTGTATCTACAGGACGTGAGTGTTAGAGGGCTTGTCCACCTCCCTTAAACACAATATAACTATGTACCGACCTTCGCTCTGCTGGTCCTCTCCCTGGGTCTTCTGTAGTCTGCTGGCGTTCAGCTTGGGAGCAGCCGCTGATTGTGCCTCTGCGTGACGTTGATGTCCAGAGCCTTTACTTCTGAATGGTAGTGTCTGGCAGTGTTGTATGACCATTGCAGCCAAACCGGGGCTGTCCTCCCTTTCCATTGACAACACATGCACGCTTAGTTGAGCATGCATGCATATAGGGAGGTTGAGTGTAATCGCGGTCAGCCAGCAGCTAAGATAGGGTTTGTTCTCCTTTGGTGGCATCTACCAGAAACCATGAAAAAGTACCCCAACAGGTGGACCTTACATGTCTGGGATATGCGCTTCTGTGTAGGTAATATGTAGTATATACCGCCAATAGAGACCACTATCACATCAGACCATTAATAACCTTTTACAGCAGCGTGGTCTGTGTGCTAGACAGCTGGCAAGGGTACCTGACCTGACCCAGCTGCTCCTTGACGTCTCCAGCATCCTTGATGGCCATCATTTCTGGTCAGAGTGAAGTGACTTTCATCACTGAGGACCACTGGTCCCTCGTCCAACGTAGATGCTCCTTTGCCCATGCAAGATGATTATGCCGGTGCCTGGTGGTATGGTCAAGTCATCTAGAAAGCGGACCACACTGATGTAAATGGTTACGAATGGTCCATTGCACAGGTGTCAAACTGGCGGCCCTCCAGCTGTTGGGAAACTACAACTCCCATCATGCATTTGTATAATCTATAACAGTGGGCATGATGGGAGTTGTAGTTTCCCAACAGCTGGAGGGCCGCCAGTTTGACAACCCTGTGACACTTGGGTGTCTCTTAACTCCCGTAATCATGCCTGGAGTTGTGTGGTATTATTCATCATCTGGGTCTGCAGGTCATTATTTACAATGAAGCGGTCATCGGTGTATGATGGAGCCAAAAGACGCCCACTTCATTGCCTTTCTGTGACTCTTCCAGTCTTTCTGTATTTCTGTTGCAACCAGCTGATGACACTCTAAGCTCAGTGGTCACTTCCATCTGAGAGTATCCTCCCAATGGCGAGGTACTGTTGATCAGTTGTAAGGTGTTGTCTTGGTCTCCTGATGTCAAAATGTGAACAGCATGATGAGGAGGACTGTTTTTATTCCAATTCAGATTGATTCTCTAACTTTATTGGGAGATTCAGGGATCAAACACCTGTTGGGAATTTTGCCATTAAGCTCCTTGGTAGAGATCAGCAAGTTGTACTGAAACACTGAATAGATGGACATGTGCTAAGAGATGGTCTCATTTAGTTCATCTAAAAACAATTTCAAGAAATGTTATGTTCATCCTGAAATTTCAACCAAGAGCTAAATATCCCAAGTATCCCAAACAATTTGGGAGTAGTGTATATACTGCTATATACTAGTATTCCTCCATTGTATGTTCTTCTTTTTTAGTTTCTCACTCAACCCCTTTAAATATGATAAGCTGCCCACAGGGAGTGCTCATCGAAGAGGGTTTATGGTGGACATTTCAGTACTGCTCCTAAAGGAAATGGAGATGAGTAGCCTACAATGCACAAGCAAAAAAGAAAAGACGGTAAAGCCCCTGTGCCTCTTGGTGTAATATGTTAGTGGAAAGATAAGAAATCCCGTATAATAGAGCTTAGACTTTAAATGATAAATGCACTTACCTACCCCAGAAGCTTCTATGGTCTCGTGATGGAAGCCCTTGCTGGGCTGTGGAGATAGTAGCTCTCCGCAAGCTCATGTGGAGTCAGATAAATTCTTACAATGTATGTGTTTTAAAAAAAAAAGCTATATTTTAATAAAAAGCGCTTGATGTTCCGCCAGCATCAAGGCCACTTCACCAGGAGTCTTCACTACAAACAAACTTCAAAGACATCAAGGCTTCATCAGCTTTTACATCCATGAAGAAGCACAGAAAATGTCACAGCCCGGACTGTCCTGATCGCTGATTTTAATGATGTCGCAGTCTAAAGATTTTTTGCCTGTTGCATCCTTTGATCCCATTATTTTTGTCGACAGAAACATAAAGATTGGATCATTTTATTGTAAATTCTGACCTCTGATGTGTAATAGAAAGAGGTAAGGGCATATGCACACGGTGTGTTGAATACGTTTTTACAGTACGTATAAGGGCTCGTTCACACGGCTTATTCTGGGACTGATTTCGGCCGTATTGCGCGCCGTATTTGCGCTCCCATACGGCTGAAATCATTCCCAGGCATTACGGTAATCCACAGTTCTCATAGTGAACTGTGGATTCCGTCTCCTCTCCCTGCTCGGCGAATACGCCGAGCGGGGAGAGAAGTGACATGTCAATTATTTAAGTCGCGTACACGCCGTGAACAATGAATGTCTATGGGGCCGGCGAGCTGCTGTCCCTCCGCCCCCGCTGCACGGCTGCCGGCGTATTTGCGGGGCGAAATCTGTCCCGCAATTACGCCGGCAATAAGCCGTGTGAACTGGCCCTAATGTATCCAAATACAAACCGCAATGTGTGATCCATATTTGGATACGTTTTCTAGACTGCAAAAACGTACCCTGTTTGGCTTTTAGGGTATGTTCACGCGGCGTGTTGGGTCTGTGTGAAGATACGTTCTTAGATGCGTGTCTGGATCTGTCTTGACGGACCCAAACACACATCTAACAATGAGCACTGTGATTTTACACTGCTTGCAATGGTGAACAGGCATCGGCATTCAAAAGAGTGATTGCGAATGTGTCTTATTGCATCTTTCGGATCCATCCTTTGGATCCGTTCCGAGAAGTGACATGACGCAGCAGGAGCCCTATTTAAAACTATAGGGTGCAATCCTACTGCATCCAACACGCATATGAACACTCAGCTGCGTGTTGGATACGTTTAGGATCCGATCGCTGCTGCGTTTTTGGATGAAATTTTCTGATCCAAAACTGATCCGAAATTGGATCCAAAAACTGATCCAAAATTGCATCCAAAGACGCCGTGTGAACATACCCTTAAATGCGTAAAACGAATCAAGAAGCGACATGCCACTTCTTTGGATGGATCTGTAAAACGCAATACAAGAACGTATGTAAAATACGTATCATCTGAACAGAGATATTTTACATGGAAATGAATGGAACATTGTTAAATATGTATTTGGGTACCTATTTTGGTACGTAATGCATACCCAATTACATATTTCACAAGCGCCGTGTGAACATACCCTAAGAATACAGTATTGCTGGAGGTACTCTAGAAAGAGGTTATGGTGCTTTTCAGGGTGCAACACCCTTTTGTCTTACTCCAGTCTGTGAGTGAAACAGAATGAGTTTAATTTGAGTCGAGCTGAGAGAGTCTGATGGGAGCGGCAATAATTATACTCATTTCCAGGTGAATATAAAGCACCAACATATTCTAGAGCCCTGCACAAAGATTATCATTACAGGCAGTCCCTGGGTTAAGAACGGGATAGGAACTGTAGGTTTGTACTTAAGTTGAATTTGTATGTAAGTCAGAAAAGGTACATTTATTAAATGTAACTC
Source organism: Phyllomedusa bahiana (assembly GCA_025379985.1). Taxonomy (NCBI): domain Eukaryota; kingdom Metazoa; phylum Chordata; class Amphibia; order Anura; family Hylidae; genus Phyllomedusa; species Phyllomedusa bahiana. The sequence goes on along the minus strand of JAODAL010022436.1, from coordinate 7,410 downwards.
CAGCACAAAAGAGTTTTTTCTTTAGCTTCGGATAGTGCAGGGAAGGGTTTTTATATTTGTTTTGCTGTGCCCCTGTTAAGAAGATTTCACCTCATGTGCTGCTGTGGTGTGCTGGAACTTGTAGTTCCACAGCTACTATCTGCTGTGGAACATGGAACTACCAGGGCCAGCATGCCCCATAATTCTCTGTTTGTAACTAGATGACAGATGTAAGTCGGAACGGTGTAAGTCGAGGACTACCTGTATTCATTGTACTTTGTCCCTAGTGGGCCTTAGAATCTAATTTTATTAAAGGGGTTTTGCCATAAAGTGAGTTCCTTACCTCTTAACTGCTCAGGAGAGAATATAAACAAAGCATGCTAAGTCATGAACGGCTGCAAGGGTGAGAGGGAGGGAGGTGAGCAGAGAGCAAGGAAGAAGGGAGCGTTTGCAATGTTTGCTCAAATAATTACATTACAACCAGTGGCTTCTCAATACAGCAGACACCCTCATGCACTGCACTTGCAAGCTCCTTCATGTTCCCTGTCATCCGATAAGTGCAAAAAGTTAAGTGTGGCCAGATCAGCTATTGACAGTGTCCTGGTGGTGTCTAATGTACACTTTCAGGTAACTAAGGGGGACCGAGCAATGCTGTAGCTTTCACAGGCTTCACTTTTTGTAATCACATATGTTTAGAAAAGTGATTAAATGCCCATTTTGAAGGATCCCACGTCAACATTACATCGTGGCAAAACCCCTTTAAGTCTGTCACAAACTAGGGACTGTTTCCCAGGAATTGCAATAAAAATATGAACAGGATATATAGACTGCCCTCAGTTGGATTCGGTCCCAGGACCCCTGTCAGGTAGGCGCTAACCACTGAGCCACCATGATTTCGTTTTAAAAGCAGTATTCCAGTTTTAAATAATGCAGCACTTTTTTTGCAACTCCACTAGGGTTTGATTAGAGTAGTAGTGGGCATGCTCAATTGTCTCTTCATCCAATTGCAATAAAAATGTAAGTGTAATTATAGAAAACAATTGACTTTTCAGGCAAAGTATCTACGGTAAGCAGAGCAAATGCCTCTTTAGGGTAGGTTAGGTGGCTTTCCATTTATGTGCTTGGATTGCTGGGAGTATGACATAGCAGCCTCAAGTATTATGGCTGATTTGGGAAGATAAACATAAATTCCAGTTTAGCCGTTTCTCTGCCAACTGGTCCTATAACACCGAGAAGTGTTTATTGTGCTGCTGACGTCTTGGAGAATAATAAGATTAACTGGTGTCACTGAGATTCCTGAGTCTTACAGACCTTTGTTGCACAATCTTCTATCATTCTGTGTTTTTCTCTCTTCTCCCCACGTCCTTCACTGTTCCGCCTAAAGGCAAAAGTCAGGACGTCTTATGACTGTATTGATACAACCATAAAATGTTTTTAATAAAACATAGTAGGTGTTACATGGAAGCCCAGATTATGGCCCTATCAAACATTACAACCTCAGGGGATCCTTAGTCCTGGACCACAGAAAGTATTCCCCCCTACAACTCCCCAAGTTCATTCTGTTACACATAATCATTGCTGGCAGAGGTTAGTACTATGAAATGAGTTAATGTACTTACATATTAGTAGAATAAATAAAAAAGCCTATTCTACAGACTTGCTTACTATATAAAGTGATATCCTCTGTTTATACCTTAACCCCTTAGGCTAGGTTCACACGGTTTAAATGCAGGGCGTAATGGACGCCGTGTGGACGGGAGCGGGGGGCCGGCCCCTTGACGGCCCATAAACTTGCATTACCAGCAGCGTGTATACGCCGCTAGTAATTCACATTCACTTATCTCCCCCCGCGGCGGATTCGCCGAGCAGGGAGAGGAGACCGAGAACGTAATCCAATAGTTCCCTCCCTTGGGAAAGGGTGAGCTATGTGGGTAAATTTATCCGTTTAAAATGACATGGATGTTCATTACCAGACCCGTTAATTTGGCACCTTTTAAATTTGGCCCCCGCATATAATAAACAACGGACCTGAAATACATGTGGCCCCAATATTAATTGCCGTGTGAACATAGCCTTAAGCCGAACGCCTGAAAAGTAGTTGATGACCAGAATTTTTTTTTTTTAGTTTTTGCCTCCTCGCATTTCAACAGTTGTACCTGTTATATTTTTTAAATGACGCGGTTGGTTGAGGCCTCGTTTTATTCGAGACAAGTTGTACTTTATGGGGGAATAGTTTAGTTCACTTACAAATATTTGAAGAATTTTTTTATTCATTTTTAATATTTTTTTTTTACACCATTCACATTTCACACTTAATAATTTATTAGATTAATTCTATAGGTTATTACGATCATGTGGATACCTAATATGTGTAGGTTTTTTTTTTTGCGTGTAATATATGCACAATTATTTTTTATTAAATATTTATTTTTTTTATTTATTTATTTTACACTTTTTTGTGTACTTTTTTTTTTTTTTTAAATCCCCTGAAGGAAGAACTGTTTTACATTTTTAAAAATTATTTTTTTTACATTTAGTAATGTATTAGCATATTCATATATGCTAATACATTATAATCTGTGGCAGTGATCAGGGCAGCACACAGTCTGTCCTGGACACTGGCTCATTACACAGACAGCACTGGGGCCACTCTTGGTCCCCAGGGCTGACTGTGCAGTTGTTCCCCGGGCTCTGTCGGGTGACCGGGTGTTCCGATCACCCGACAGAGCCGGGGAACCCTTTGATTGCGCTGCGGTGACGATCCGCCGCAATCAAAGGATGCGGAGGTTTCCCCCGCTTCCCGGTGCCCGCAGGGAATGCTCTGGGATCAGGGCTGTGCAGTACAGCCCCGATCCCAGCACTGCTGCGGCCGGGCGCCGCAAACTCCGATGTCTGCAGCAACGACAAAAGACGTTGCTGCAGACGAACGACCTGAAATGCCCGTCGTCAAAAGACGGTGGGCGGTCGTTAAGGAGTTAAAGGGGTTGTCTAGTGGAAAAAATGTAAATAACCCTTCCATACTAAGCCGTGGTCCTTTCATTATATTATATGTGGGCTTCCTGCAGTTTAACAGGAAGCTTAGTAGTCTCCAGAACCAGGAAACAACGTTGTGTCAAGCTCCAGAGATCAGGTGACCAGATTTGCGCTAAAAGCAGCTATCATTTTTCAGATTTGCCGTTGGCCCCATACATTGAATGTATGGGAATCCGAAGCAATCCTGTGGTATGTGCTGGGTACAGTCGGATTTCCGGCGGATTCAAAATACTGAATCCTCTGAAAATCGGAAGAGAATCCTGTGCTGTGTAGACATAGCCTAAGACTGAAGGTTTTTAAATAAAACTTATTATTATATATTTAAATAGTAAATAGGTGTGTGGAGATTTGAAATTGCCTTTTGCACTCCACAAAGCATCTGCATATCGCAAGGCATTTGATTTCTAAAGACTCAGTGAGTCGAAAGCAAATTGACGATTTGTTACATTCAACAGAGAGCTTCTTTCCCATAAAGCCTAGTGATATGCAGATGCTTCATGGAGTGCAAAACGCATTTTCGAATCTCCACATACCTATATGGTGCTCTCCCCATGAGAGAGATTCCCCTTTCTGAGCCACTCATTGCCTCCCACCCAGCCAGCCTGCCAGCATCACTCTGCTCTGCACTAATGAGTGGCAAAACCCCAAAACAGCTGTATGCAGATGGGTGATGCTGGCTTGGCTAATATCCCTTTTGCTTTCTTTTTTTTTTACCATGAAAATTTTTATTGTTTTATAAAAAATGTTTTACTAAAAATACAAACAGTAAATAGTAGAAGTCAGGTACTAGCTGATACATAAGGCCGTGTTCACACGGCTTTATTCCCGACGGATTTGTGCACCGTATTGAGCGCACACAAACCCTGCCGTGAATAAGGGGCGGACGGGGGCAGGGCCAGCGCGGCGGGGCGCCGCTCCCGGCTCCATAGACAATGCATTGTTTACAGCGCGTCCGCGCCGTAAATAATGTGCATGTCACTCCCCCCCCCCCCCCCTTCCCCGCGGCGGATTCGCCACGGGGAGGAGCGACGGATTCCACTGTTCTCAATGAGAGCAGTGGATTACCGTAATTGCTGCCGCGCGATTGGCGCCGTACTGAAGCGCAAATCCGGCGCGCAGTACGGCGCCAATACGCGGCAGAATAAGCCGTGTGAACGAGGCCTTACAGTAGAAAAATTATACGATGCCAAGTTACTGAACATCTTAAATTGACATGTTACATAGAAGGCATATTAACCTATAATTCCGTACAGGTATTATCATGACCTCTATAAAACCAAAACAGTCTTAAATAAAAATCCCTTTTGCTTTCTAAAGACTGAGTGAGTCAAAAGCAAATTTAGGATTTTGTTAACTCCAATAGACGGCGCTCGAGCTTCTTTCCCCTAATGTCTTGTGATAGACAGTAAATAGAAAGTGGAGTACTATAGTCCTATTCAACTCTCTAATTGGCAATTGATATCCTTGAGATGAAGTAACAAATCAATTTCTACATTGTTTTTTTTACTTTTTCAGAGCCTTCATCACCGATTCTGAGCATTGTAGTCAGTGGGGTTAGTCGGGCGCTGTTGGTGTCCCTCATTTAATAGACCTGGTTGCGCTTCTGCGACAGAGGTTCTATCTTTCTCTGCAGATATCTAGACAGATTTATAATATAACACTATATACAGCTGGCTATAGATGTGGTGGGCTATCTCTACCTGGTAAATAGAAGCATAATTGCGCTGGCCTTGGCCTTTCCCCGTATCCCGATTACTCATGGCTTCTAGCTCCCTCTGAATCGCTTTATAATCGCCACGTAAAGCTGCTCCCGTTAATAAGATTTAGAAACCTATTAAAGGTGCCTTCCCTCTCCAGCTTTCTTCTATACGTTGCGGTGCTTTCATTAGATTGCTTTTTTTCTTTAAAAACTTTCCGTTCAATGTCTTCTCTAATTAGAGTTTTCGTGCTGGTCCCCGGGGCCTGCTAAGCAGCGTTATCAGTAGCTGGATCGCACCTTGCACCAACAATCTATTCTGTGCATTCGGAGAACGTTGGCTCACAATGAGAGAGACTTATTGTGTAGTAATTACAGCGGTTTCTTTAATCGTCTGCGTTAGGGCGGGCACCTCGCTGAATGTCTCATTCTCTCTGCCATCCACTTCTGAGAGAATGGTGCTGGAGAAAATTAGTCTAATTAGCAATTGTCTGTGTAGTGATGTTTATCTGTGATATTTCATTAGAATTCTTATTAGTCGTACTGATTGTTTAACCTATGCGTTTTGCTATGGTCTGTCTTGGTTATAGTCATTTTATGTAGGGACTGTGTGTTGGGGGGTGTGTGTCATTACATTCCAGTGATCATTTACATTAGTCCCAGTGCCCAATAGGGCTCAAAAGTCTAAATTTCAGCTTAAACTATGCGTATATTCCTGTTTTTTGTTCTTGGTTTTTCTTCCCCTTTTGGTTAATTTTTGGGAGTGTGGGGGAAACTGGAGTACCCAGAGGAATCCCATGCAAACCCCTTGCAGATGTTGTGAAAAATAGCTAGCACTCCCTAAAATCAATATGAAGTTGGGTGCCAGCAAACTTAAAGGGGTTGTCTCACTACAATGATTGCTTTTTATGTTAAAGGGGTTTTGCCACAAAGTGAGTTCCTTACCTCTTATCTGCTCAGGAGAAAATATAAGCAAAGCATGCTGACTCATGAAGTGCTGCAGGAGTGAGAGGGAGGGGGTTGAGCAGAGAGCTAGGAAGCAGGGAGCGTCTCTAAAGTTTACTCAAATAATAACATAACTTGTGGATTCTCTATACAGCAGACAGCACTTTCTCCCCAGCCCCTTGCAAGCTCCTTCATGTTCCCTGTCATCAAATAAGAAGTGCAAACACGTAAGTGCGGCCAGATCAGTTCCTGTCCGTGTCCTGGCCTAGTCTAATGTAAACTTTCAGGTAACGAAGGGGGACTGAGCAATGCTGTAGCTCTCACAGGCTTCACTTTTTGTAATCACATATATTTAGAAAAGTGAAAAGTGATTAAATACCCATTTTGGAGGATCCCACGTCAGCATTACATCGTGGCAAAACCCCTTTAAAGATTTTCCATTAACAGTGTCCTACCTATTCCTAGATATCCCCTCTTGTATGGACTGCATCAGCTCCTCAGGTCACTGTAGCTACAGACCTGTTCAATCTCTCCTGATAAGCTGCCAGCACTGGTTGCTATAGCTACAGACCTGGCTTCTACTGCAACCTAGTAGAAGCCAGTAAACACGCCCCTGAATTCAAAATCAAACCAAGAAAACAGAACTGAGGTGAGATGAATCAATGTAGTGAGACAACCCCTTTAAGACCTATGTCACAGGTAAGTGCTTACATAAATGAAAAAAACTTGCAGCACTCACAAAAGTTTGGAAGACAGCGGAGCTTTATTCTATATCCTCAGGCTGTGGATATGGAATAAAGTTTCACTTTTTTCCAAACTTTTGTGAGTGCTGCAAGTTTTTTTCATTTATATATATTACACATGCACAGCTCAAGAGAATAAAAGGAACACTAAAATACCACATATTAGGTCTCAATGAATGAAATTTCCCAGTTGTAATTCTTAATTACATAGTGGAGTGCATTGAGAACAATAAAACATAAAAATAATCAATTAAAATTAATATCCCATGGAAGTCTGGATTTGGAATAATACTTAAAATAAAATCAAAGAGGAAAATCAATTTCAGGCTGATCCAACTTCACTGGAAATGCCTCAGTAAGAGGAAAGCGACGCCCCTTTATCTAGGCTACTCTGCTTTTGTCAGATGTGGCGCAGAAGTGTCTGAAAACTGTCTAAAATAAGTTTTACATAGTAAATGTGGTGTTAAAGGGGTTGTCTCACTACAAGGATTGCTGTTTATGTTAAAGATCTTGCAAAAACAAGTCATTTTGCAATATATGTCCATTAACAGTGTCCTACCTATTCCTAGATATCACCTCTTGTATGGGCTGGATCAGCTCCTCAGGTTGCTATAGCTACAGACCTGTTTGATCTATCCTGATAGGCTGCCAGCACTGATTGCTATAGCTACAGACCTGGCTTCTCCTGCAGCCTACTGTAGTGGAAGCCAGTAAACACGCCCCTGAATTCGAAATGAAACCAAGAAAACAGGACTGAGGTAAGAGGAATCAATGTAGTGAGACAACCCCTTTAAGCTTGTACTCCGTTATTTTTGGCGCAACTGCCTTGGAAAATGTGCTCCACTGTGCTTTCGTTGCTGAGAGGAAGTTTGTCTCTCTATACATTCCTATGAGACTGTCTTTGAACCTCCCACAGAAATGCCTATAAAGATTACTTTTCCGGATCAACAACCATGTTTGTGGTTTCAGCCCCGGTTGGAGTGGAAAACTGGAGTCGGTCCTATTTTGGCGGGA
>JAODAL010022435.1:0-64720 GCA_025379985.1 Phyllomedusa bahiana | reverse complement strand
GAAAGATAAATGATATAAAATTACAGTACCTCAAAGCTGAGGGGAGGGAGATATGGACCTGAAAGTAAAAGTTAAAAACATTGTTACCATTTTGCTTGTCAGTGTAAATATATTTTATTGGATACGACTTTAGGACACAAAAAAAATTTAAATATGCAAAACACTGCAGGAACATTTGTGGAGTCTCTGAATTTGTTCTGAGAAATAGTATCGCCTCCATCAGATCCTGCATACATGACCTCACATCTGACCTCATTATTTCCAGGCTAGAGAACGGCCTCTCTACACTAACTTGGGTTGGGGCCAAAGCGGTGACCACAGGGGCAACATCTCTAACAATGTCAGGGTATAAAGGAATTGCCTCAGCCACAGTCAGTTTTGATGAATGGTTGAACTCTTCTACTTCTTTGAAAGCAAGTGAAAAATTTTGCTGAAATCTGTTTGCCCTGGGAGCGGAATCTTTTCCCCTGGGGCAGCACTTTGCCTGCTCCATGTCATCAATTATACTCCTCATGTGATGAGGCTGAAGATATGGGAGCAGGAGCACTGGCCGGACCCAATTCCTCTTGCTCTTTGCATCGAACTAACTGGACCAACTTATTATATATTTTGGGAGTTGGAGTCGGTCCCTTTTATGACGACTCCTGCAAAATAGCCTCCAACTCCGACTCCACAGCCCTGGTTACTGCTCCAAGATGTTTGGAACAACCTCCCTGCTGAGTTCCTACAAAGACTGTGTACAAGTGTCAAGAAGAACTGATGTGGTTTTGAAGGTGAAGGTTCGTCACTCCAAACAGGACAGCTGTAGACGGTCATGGAAGTAGAGGCCTTAATCAGCGGATGTAGTGGTGACGTCCGGTTGCAGGTGAAGAGAAAGTATACAGAGACAGAGGAGACCCAGCACTGATCTTTTTAGCGTGAACAAGGAGTCCTGGAAGTGTGGATATGACCCAACAGAGCCCTGATCTCATCATTATCCGGTCTATCTGGGATAACATGAAGAGACAAAGGATCTGTGGTGACGTCCTGTTGCAGGTAAAGAGAAAGTAGAGACAGAGGAGACCCCAGCACTAAAACGGGGGGGGGGAAGGAGTAAGGCTGAAATAGGGGGATTGTTTTGTATTTGGGACCAGAAGCTATTTTATTCTCATTTGAACTATACAACCTCTGTAATTAACACAAAAGACACGCACACACACAGACAAGGACATCAGAAATACTAATGCTACAAACGCAATCATACAACTTACCACTAGAGGTCACCATTATATTGCTAAACCCAGATCCCTGCACCACACCTGATGTCTTTAGTGATTAGACGTAGTTCATGGGTTACCGAATACAGAATAATTAGTAGGTGTGTGAATTTTGCCGTCTTTATTCCTCGCCACATATAGAAAGTAAGCTATTGCACCTTCTATAGGGTTGTACTCTTTCCTTGGCTCCTAGATAAATTTCTAGAGTGTCAGTGGATAAACAGTATTGTGCAAAGTTTTAGGAGAGAGTAAGATGCTTTCGAAATAGAGGGTATAGCAGACAGATCTTCAGCAGCTACCAGACAAGTGTGCTTTAACACAGAACACAAACCGGCATCTAAACCCAATGGTTCAAAGCTTAGACTAGTGGCAATTATGTGTCCCCCAATTCAACATATTGCGACCGTCATGACAGTAAGAGAGGAGGGAAGGCTCCTGACAACCGCAGGAAATCCAATTAGGTTGTAGGTCATGTAATGTAGGGGGAAGAAGTTTTACCTTTTTAAAATACAGTAGTGTGAGATCTACTTTTTCAACAGAATGGTGATCAGTCTTGTACGACAGCGGACGGTGATCTCTCATCTGCCATTATTAAAAAGAAATTATTAATATTCTGGGTCATCAGGTGAAGGAGTAAAGAGGCGATCGACTCCTCACACTCGTCCATAATAATGGAATATTAAAAGCCGGAATGGAGAAGGTGAAGCTCCTAACAACTAGTGAGACGATCAGGCCACAAGTTTTGAAACCGGGCGTTTATTCAGGTTATCAATTAACACATGAAATATCTACATATGAGGAGTGAATATCCACATTAAAAGCCACTTAAAGCATTTACAGATCAAACAGAATTATTTTCTGGTGCTAAGAAGAACAAGTGGAGAACAGCGCGAGGGAAGCGAGCGAGGGACCGGTCTCCGCCCAACGGCGCGAGGGAAGCGAGCGAGGGACCGGCCTCCGCCCAACGGCGCGAGGGAAGCGACCCGAGGGCTCTGCCCAACGCGCGGAGGGAAGCGAGCGAGGGTCTCTGCCCAAAAGCGCGAGGGAAGCGAGCGAGGGTCTCTGCCCAAAAACGCGAGGGAAGCGAGCGAGGGTCTCTGCCCAACGGCGCGAGGGAAGCGAGCGAGGGTCTCTGCCCAACAGCGCGAGGGAAGCGAGCGAGGGACCGGTCTCTGCCCAACAGCGCGAGGGAAGCGAGCGAGGGTCTCTGCCTAATAACGCGGGAAGCGCGCGAGGGTCTCTGCCTAATAACGCGAGGGAAGCGAGCGAGGGTCTCTGCCAAATAACGCGAGGGAAGCGAGCGAGGGTCTCTGCCTAATAACGCGAGGGAAGCGAGCGAGGGTCTCTGCCTAATAACGCGAGGGAAGCGAGCGAGGGTACGGTCTCGCCTATAACGCGAGGAAGCGAGCGAGGGTCCGGTCTGCCTAATACGCGAGGGAAGGAGCGAGGGTCTTGCTAATAACGGAGGGAAGCGAGCGAGGTCTCTGCCTAATAACGCGGAGGGAAGCGAGCGAGGGTCCTCTCGCCTAATACGCGAGAGCGGCGAGGGTCTCTGCCTATAACGCGAGGGAACGAGCGAGGGTCTCTGCCTAATACGCGAGGAGCGAGGAGGGTCTTGCTAATAACGCGAGGGAAGGAGCGAGGTCTCTGCCCTAATAACGGCGGAGGGAAGCGAGCGAGGGACCGGTCTCTGCATAATAATGTGAGGGAAGCGAGTGAGGGTCTCTGCCTAATAATGTGGTAACTCCCGAGTGTGACAGCTGTCAGGAGAGCAGCCCCATAACAGAGCCACGGAGACTGGTGACAAGAATCCCCAAGGATGAAGTGTCTGACGAGCCATAAAAGCTCCAGCAACTCCCAATCATATAACAAGCTGCCCATCTTCTAATTAATCTCAAGGAAGAACAAATACAGTGGGAAAAACACATAATCCAAAGAAAAAAATATGAATCAATACCAAATTAATCCTAGAGCAAGTGTATAAGGGTATGGTCTTCCTGAATCCATGTGCTGCCCATGTAACGCATAGACATGCTAGGCTCGGTTTAGCCACCCTATGCCCTGACTAGTAGTTAAAGGGGTTGTCTCACTACATTGATTCATCTAACCTCAGTCCTGTTTTCTTGGTTTCACATGGAATTCAGGGGGGTGTTTACTGGCTACTACTACACTGCAGTAGAAGCCAGGTCTGTAGCTATAGCAACCAGTGCTGGCAGCCTATCAGGAGAGATGGAACAGGTCTGTAGCTATAGTGACCTGAGGAGCTGATGCAGCCCATACAAGAGGGGATATCTAGGAATAGGTAGGAGACTGTTAATGGACACATATTGCAAAGTGACTTGTTTTTGCAAGATCTTTTACATAAAAAGCAGTGATCCCTGTAGTGAGACAACTCCTCCTGAAAGGAGGAATCCCTGCTGCAAACTCAAATTCCCTAAAAAGATCTTTAAATGTCTTCTATGTTAAAAGGGACATTTACGTCAGAAAGGGGTATTGTTGTTAAACCAATATATCCGTAAAAAAAATTTTGGCAGGGTTTATTCCAGCAATCCTATGCAATTAAAAGTTACCATATATACTCGAGTATAAGCCGAGTTTTTCAGCACAAAAAATGTGCTGAAAAATGCGACCTCGGCTTATACTCGAGTCACTGTCGGCGCTCGGGTGCTGCGATGGCCCGTGCGCCGACAGGGACGCTTCAGTGATATGCGGCTCCTCAGGGCCCGTGCGCTGTCGGCTATCTCCTCACCTGTATGCGACTCATGCGGAGCGCATACAGGTGAAGAGATAGCACTGCGGAGCAGAGAGCGTGCGCTCCGTGCTCCGCAAAGGACTACGGGCGGCCGTCCGGAGTTTCCGGCACAGGCAGCGTGTGTCATCACGCTGCGTGCGCGGCCTGATGACATCACCTGCCTGTGCCGAGAAGCGCGCGGGAGGCGAGCAGCGGGGAGCGAGGTAAGTGGGGTTTTTTTGTTTTAAAACCCTGCATACACCTGCCTTGGGGACCTATACCTGCCTAGGGGGACTTCTACCTGCCTATAACAACCTATACCTGCCTATAACCTGCCTAGGGGGACCTATACCTGCTTAACTGCCTGGGGGCAATAACCTGCCTATAACCTGCCTAGGGGGGCAAATAACCTGCCTATAGCCTGCCTATGGGGACATATAGCTGCCTATACCTGCTTATAACAACCTATACCTGCCTATAACCTGCCTATGGGGGACATTAAACTGCCTATATCTGCCTATGTAATTTTATTGGTATCTATTTTTATTTTTAAAATTTACCAGTAGCCGCTGCATTTTCTACCCTAGGCTTATACTCGAGTCAATAAGCTTTCCCGTTTTTTGTGGCAAAAGTAGGTGCCTCGGCTTATACTCGGGCCGGCTTATACTCGGGCCGGCTTATACTCGGGCCGGCTTATACTCGGGCCGGCTTATACTCGGGCCGGCTTATACTCGGGCCGGCTTATACTCGGGCCGGCTTATACTCGGGCCGGCTTATACTCGGGCCGGCTTATACGGTGCACAGAAAATCTTGTACTTCTCTAGCTGCGGTAGTAAAGAGAAAACTTTCCTGAACAGCCTGGCAGACTGATCTCAGTTTTCTGTAACTGCGTGGCTGCATGTAGTCTCATTACAAATAGTGTCTAATGATATAATGATCACTATTGTTCTCTCGACAGGCCTAAAGGGGTTTTGCCAAGAGTTCATTTTAGCTTCTCAAAGGTCCCTTATTTCTGCTGCTGTTTTGAAAAGGGGGCGTACTGTTCCTCAGATCTCATGCAAGCGTCCATCAGTTTAACAGAAAAATACCGTATTTTTCGGACTATAAGGCGCACATAAAAGCCTATGATTTTCTCAGAAATCGAAAGTGCGCCTTAGGCCTCGTTCACACGGCTTATTCTGCCGCGGATTTGCGCCGTACTGCGCGCCGGATTTGTGCTGCAGTACGGCGCCAATCCGCGGCAGCAATTACGGTAATCCACTGCTCTCATAGAGAACAGTGGAATCCGTCGCTCCTCCCCGCTCGGCGAATCCGCCGCGGGGGGAGAAAGTGACCTGCACACGCGCCGTAGATAATGCATTGTCTATGGGGCCGGGAGCGGCGCCCCCGCCGCCCCCCTTATTCCCGGCGGATTTGTGAGCTCAATACGGCTCACAAATCCGCCGGGAATAAGCTGTGTGAACACGGCCTTATAGTCCGATGCGCCTTATATATGAATCAATTCTTCACTTGGGATTTTAGGCTTTGTTCAGAACGTATTAGGTACAGCTAATTTAGTGACACTGATTTGCAACTGATTTGCAACTGATTTGCAATAGTAAATACGTTCCGAAATCAGTTACAAATCAGTTGCAAATAAGACCCCGTTCACACGGCTTATTTGCCGACGGATTGGCGCCGTATTCCGCGCCGGATTTGCGCTTCAATACGGCGCCAATCCGTCGGAGTCATTACGGTAATCCACTGCTCTCATAGAGAACAGTGGATTCCGTCGCTCCTCCCCGCTCGACGAATCCGCCACGGGGGGAGAAAGTGACATGCACATTATTTACGGCGCGGACGTGCCGTAAACAATGCATTGTCTATGGGGCCGGGAGCGGCGCCCCCCACGCTCCGGCCCCGCCCCGTCCCACCCCTTATTCACGGCGGATTTGTGCGCTCAATACGGCTCAAAAATCCGTCGGGAATAAGCCGTGTGAACGGGGCCTAAGTGTCACTAAGGCTATGTTCACGCAGCTGATTTCAGAACTGATTTACGTCGGATTTCCGATGTAAATACGTTCCGAAATCAGTTGCAAATAAGCTTCACTAAGGCTGTGTTCACACGGCTTATTCCCGACGGATTTGTGCGCCGTATTTTAGCTCACAAATCCGCGTGAATATAGGGGCGGGGCCGGAGCGCGCGGGGGCGCCGCTCCCGGCCCCATAGACCCAAAGCATTATCTACGCGCGTACGTGCGTAAATAATGTGCATGTCACTTTCTCCCCCCGCGGCGGATTCGCCGAGCGGGGAGGAGCGACGGATTCCACTGTTCTCAATGAGAGCAGTGGATTACCGTAATTTGCTGCCGCGGAATTGGCGCCGTACTGAAGCGCAAAATCCGGCGTGGAGTACGGCGCCAATCCGCGGCAGAATAAGCCGTGTGAACGGGCCTAAGTGTGACACGTATTTCGCGATTCGGCACGGAAATATGTACATGTATTGACTTTTGTTAGGCCTCGTTCACACGGCTTATTTCAGAACGTATTTACATCGGATTGCCGATCATAAATACGTTCTGAAATCAGTTGAAAATCAGTTGCAAATAAGTGTCACTGTAACTGATTTCCCGACGGATTCACCATCTCCAATCATTATAGGTGGTGAATCCGTCCGGAAATAATTGACATGCACATTGTTTTTCCGTCCGGATTGCCGTCGTCAATCCGCGGCGGGAATCCGGCACGGAACTACGCGTCGTGTGAACGACGAACCGTATTTTCTATTGAAATCAATAGAAAATAGGCTGTGACTTATTTCTGACTGATTTGCCGACGGATTGATCGTCAATCCGTCGGCAAATCCGCGGCGAAATAAGCCGTGTGAACGAGGCCTTACAAATTAACAAGTTGAGAGTAAGGCCCCGTTCACATGGCTTATTTGGGCACGGATTGGCGCCGTACTCCGTGCTGTATTTGCGCTTCAGTACGGCTCCAATCCGTCCCAGTAACTACGGTAATCCACAGTTCTCATAGAGAACAGTGGATTCCGGCGCTCCCCCCCGCTCGGAAAATCCGCCGGGGGGGGAGAAAGTGAATGGCAATTTATTTACGGCGGGGAGGCGCGGTAAACAATGCATTTTCTTGGGGGCCGGGTGCGGCGCCCCCGCGGCGCACCGGCCCCGCCCCCCCCCCTCCCGCCCCTTATTCACGGCGGATTTGTGAGCTCAATACGGCTCACAAATCCGTCGGGAATAAGCCGTGTGAACACGGCCTTATTGTGAAAGTGTTGAATGAAGCTTGGCTTGCGGTCTGAGCTTTGTTTCATTTAATGTGCCGCGCCTTCTAATCCAGTGCGCCTTATATATGAACCAAGACGACTTAACAGGCGCTCATTGATAATGCGCCTTATAATCCGGTGTGCCTTATAGTCCGAAAAATACGGTAAATAAATGTGAACATACCTAAGAGCAATAAGACTGTGGAACTCTCTGCTAGAGGAACTTGTCATGGTGAGTTAAATAATAGAGTTCAATATACATTTCTGGAGCGTAATAATATAACAAGTTATAGTAACTAGGATTCTGGAGAAGGGGCGTTGATCCAGGGATTTATTCCGATTGCCAGATTGGAGTTGGGAAGGCTTCTACCTCATGCAGATTTTTGCCTTCCTCTGGATCAACACTTCAGCACAATAGGCTGAACTGGATGGACGTCTTGTCTTTTTTTGGCCTTACAAACTATGTAACTACAGGGATGCAGCGAAACTGGTAACCAACAAATACCGCAAAGTAGCCCCTTTAAATTACAAAAATTTATTACTTCCCGATTACTCACTCTATGAATGGCCGGGCAGCAGGTAACTAAATTCAGAAAGCTGTGAAATGTTTTTCCCCCTCTTTAAAGTCAAGCCCCAGAATAATGGCTCATGGCAGATTAGTGTGCACCGAGATAGCATGCGGAGGAAGCACAGCAGATAGTGAAAGCATTTCCATAACATGACCTGCAATAGACTTGAGCCCATTATCAGGACCAGTTCACATACTCTCAGGGCTTGTTCCCACGGCAAGGGTTATTGGTCGGTTTTTCAGATGGATTGCAGTTTTACACCGTCTGAAAACGGACATGCAACACTCCCCCATAGACTTTAATCGAAAAACTGCACAGCAGTCCCCACTGTACAAATTTTCCCACCGGATTTTCTCTTTACACTGTGGTCGTAAAACTTAGATCATGTTCATTCCCCCCCCCTCCCCCCTCCTCTGGTTCTCGGGCAGAACATGAACATATGAGTGCGAATGGGAACAGCTTGAATCCGCAAACAAAAGCAGTCCCAATGCGTGCCAAAAAAAAAAGACTAACCACCAGTCAGGAAATCTTTGCCGTGTAAATGCACCCTTACCCTTAGGCATGTTCCACATGCTAATATTTTGGTCAGTAGTCTGTATCAGCATTCATAAGAGGGTGTTCACACCGCGTCTGGCAGCGCGCACAGATACGTGCCGTAATACGCCTTAATTAGCGCTGTTGAAACTACGTGCCGACCAGCGCATTCATCCAAAGCAAGGTTGCTCTCTGTCTCGTATAGCTTTCTGAACTATTGCGATATTACTAGTCTTACTAGCGTATTTGGGGGGGGATGTATGTTGGCACAATTACGCACCAAAGTACGCCCAACAAATACACCGTGTGAACACCCCCTAAAGAATGTGTCCAACACGGAAGAGGTGCAAATCTTTTAATTAGAGAGTTTCTATGTAGGTTCCTCTACTAGTTTTGGCTTACAAAATGGATTGCTTGAATTGGTAAAAATTTAATTCAAAAGTGGTTCAGCCAAACTGTGAAAATTGTGCAGGTGTTTTCTTGCCACAAAGGCGATGTTCACACGGCTTATTCACGCCGTAATTGCGGGACAGATTTTGCCCCGCAATTACGGCGTGCGATGTGCAGCGGGGGGCTGGCAGCTTGCCGGCCCCATAGACATCCACTATCCACGGCGCGTATCCCGCCGGGATAATGTGCATGTCACTTCTCCCCTTTTTGGAGCGCAATACGGCTGAAATTCGTCCCCAAATCAGCCGTGTGAACATCGCCTAAGAAGCACCTACAGCCACCACATGCCTGCAGATTGCACGGGAACATCACCTAACACCTGAGGCACACTAACCCCAAGCACCTCCAACCCTAACTACGGTTTAAGGGGAGTGTAGGAACAATTCTGTGATTCTAGGGACAATTTTTTTCTACAATTTTCTCTCACTCCAATCAAAACTGTAACCGTGGGCTAGGGACCATTTTCTCCCGAGCTTCACCACAATCCGGTTCATAAAATACAAATAGGTGAAAAGTATCCTCATGGGGCCACATGAGTCATGAGCTGTGCAGGAGGCCAAAACATCCATCTTTACAATGGTCCTTTTCACCTTTTACCACCATCTCATTATAAGGTCGCGTCCCCACGTTTATCCAACAGGTATTTGTACTGTTTTGGGCCGTACACACAGCCACAGAAGAAAAGCGGAGAAAAGCCTTCCCCCTTTGCATAGACCTGTTCATCTTCCGCCCGAAAACCAGGTGGAAGAATGAACATGCTCTATGTTTTTCGGACCGCCGGCGGCCCAAAGAACCGTCTGCCGGAAAATCTGTGCAGGGGGCACCGCTGCATGGGTTTTCTGTAGAGGTCCATTATAAAGTTTGTCAGCCGGTTTGCAAAACCGAAAACCGGCTGAAAAACCGGCTGCAAACCCGTGCCATGGGGACAAGGCCTAAGATGCCTCCTCAACTGAAGTAATGACAACACAGCATAATGTATCTGCCTGCAGATTCCTCAGGAGGATACTGAAAGCTCAAAACAAGCCATTAATGAGTAGCAGTTTTATCTCCTAATGTTAATTGCAGGTTTCTATTATTAAACGTCTTTTAGACAATTCTACTGAAACATATGAATCTTCAAACAGCTCAGCGCTATCAGTTTAGTAGAGACGTCGCCATTTAATAACGCACACACTTTATTCCACAAGGATAAAACAAAGTGCCCAATTTACATTAATAATAGAACATATATCCTAGCTTGGATCCCACACATCCTCTGTGTCCTCTACACAGGAGGTGCAATTACATATATACATATTTTTTTTTATTTATTTTTTTTGGGGGGGGGGGGGGGGGTTAGTGAGTTCTGAGGTTTTCTGCCTCTCTCACTACCAACACCATTAGAGCTCCCACCGGGTTGTCTTCCACCTACCACTAACCTCAGCGGTAATGTGTCAAACATGTGACCCATGACCATTAAAGAGGACCAATCACCTCTAACGAACCTTATGAATGAATAGGGGTCTAAAATATAACATTTTCTCAAGTATGTTTAATTAGGGAAATAATTTCACCTGCAATTCAGTTAAAGATAAAAGGCGCTGGCCCTTTAAGGCTATTTCTACACAGCACTGGATTCCCGTCAAGATTTCCAGCAGATTCAGTATCTGAATCCACTGAAAACCCGACTGTGCCCAGCGTTGTGTAGACTCCAATAGACAATCTGCGCTGTAGTCTACATAGCATGGGTTTTCTACTGAAGCTACCGTCCATCTGGCGGAAGACAGAACCCATCGGATTCCCGTGCAGTCCATCTACTGGGCCGGCAGGAAATCTGAAAACCCACCGCAGCTTTAGGCACAAAAACAATGTTAAAATTTTGTTGGATTTTGGACAGCATTTTAACATTGCTGTGTAGATGTAGCCTAATATAGGACTGAAGTCAGGCCAGGCCACCTCCTGACAGCATGATGGATCACTAGGTTGACAGCAGGGCTGTGGAGTCGGCAAGCCAAAGCCCCGACTCCTCTAATTCCCAAACCTCCCTGCTCGGCAAATCCGCCGCAGGGTGAGCTAAGTGACATGTCATTTACTAGCGACGTATACGCGTCACTAGTAATGATAGTCTATGGGCCGGCGAGGTGCCAGCCCCCGGCCACACGGCATAATTGCTTGTCAGTGTGAACCCAACCTAACAATGTCAGGGTATAAAGGAATTGCCTCAGGTCTGATGAATGGTTGATCTTCTACTTCTTTGAAAGCAGGTGAAAAATTTTGCTGAAATCTGTTTGCCATGGGGGCAGAATCTTTCCCCCTGGGGCAGCGCTTTGCCTGCTCCATGTCATCAATTACACTCCTCATGTGAGGAGGCTGAAGATATGGGAGCAGTAGCACTGGTCGGACCCAATTCCTCTTGCTCTTTGCATTGAACTAACTGGACCACCTTATTGTATATTTTGGGAGTCGGACCCTTTTATGACGACTCCGACTCCTGCAAAATAGCCTCCAACTCCACGACTCCGACTCCACAGCCCTGGTTGACAGCTCTGTGACACTTTCTGCTTCTGAGCTGGGAGAGTCCACTGTGCAGGGAGGAGCCTGTAAATCTGTATCTTCTGTACACTGGGAAGCTCTGTGCTGGGTGTTATTACACTAGCAGCCTGTGTGCTATAAAGGAGGAGGCTAGAAGCAACAGGTAAAACCTGAAAGACTATGTCCTCAGTGTGCTGTGCCTGCTGCAGTGTATGTACAGTGAGAGACTCAGATTAATCCAGTACAAGCAGCTATTTCCTCAGCTCCCCTGCACATTTGGTTTCTCCCACAGATGGAATCTTAAAGGGGTTTTACCACGATGTAAAATCCTCAGCGCTGGCAGCGAGATGCGAGATGCGAGCCGGACGTGCTTGTGAAAGAGGAAGGGGGCGCTTGCGGCCGTTCTCCTCCTTCACTTCTAGGAGAGCTTCCGAATACAGCTGATTGTGTGCTCCGCTATGTATGGAAGCTCCCATAGAAGTGAACTGGGAGGACACCTGCAAGAGCCGCACTCCTCATTCATATTCATGGCCGGCGAGCTGCAAGTGACTTGTGCAGGGCATTTAATCTTGTGGTAAAACGCCTTTAACAGATTGTGATCTCTGCCTGACAAAGAAAGTAAAAACTGTTTCCCTGAAAAAAAAGAGGGAAATCATCTGATTTGCTAAAGACGTTACTGAGAAAAGTCCTAACATTTCATCTACTATAACTGTGTGTTTGGGTGGTGGTGATAGGTTTTCATCAAAGGGGTTGTCTCACTACATCAATTCCTCTTACCTCAGTCCTATTTTCTCGGTTTAATTTTTGAATTGAAAGTCATCTACTTCCAAGGATGAGAAAATATGTTTTTCTCACTTAAGTCAATGGAATCCAGCTCCATTTTCTACTATTAAAATCAATGGATGGAAAACATTTGTTGTACAGTAAATCCGTTCTTTTGATCAGGGCTGTAGAGTCGGCAAGCCGAAGCTCCGACTCCGACTCCTCAATTTCCCAAACCTCCGACTCCCTCATACATGACACATGTTTAAGTGATAACTTTACTGTAGTAAAATGGTAACATCAGGCTGTTTATCACCTTATGATACAATAATCAAGCTATTTAGGAAGAACAGACACTGACAGCAAAAGGGGTAACAATGTTTTGATCTTTTGAACATTTGTGGGTAGAGTTGAAGAAAAAGCTGTATTTGTATCCAAGTCCAGTCTGCACCAACATTAGGAATGTGTAGAAGAGACCTGGGATCAGATTTTGGTCAAGATATGCTTGAATCTGATTAAGAGCCCAGAAGGAGTCAGGCAGTGCTGAAAGCCAAAAGGTGGATTTCCCAAATACTAACACAATAATAAAAATTATCACTTTGATTTTAGGAGCAAAACTATAACTAAGCAGATGCTAAATACTTGCAAGTAAAATTTTTGTATAAGATAGATAAGATGACTGTATATAAAATTACAGTAGCCTCATGTACAAAGCTGTAGTGGATGGAGAGATATGGAGTCTGAAAGTCACAAGTTCAAAACATTGTTACCATTTTGCTTGTTAGGACACAAAAAAAAATTGTAAATATGCAAAACACACATTTGTGGAGTCTCTGAATTTGTTCTGAGAAATAGTATTGCCTCCATCAGATCCTGCATACATAACCTCACATCTGATCTCATTATTTCCAGGATAGAGAACGGCCTCTCTACATTAACTTGGGTTGGAGGCAGACTCCGACTCCACGACTCCGACTCCACAGCCCTGCTTTTGATGCACATTTGGTGTCCCATCGAGGTAAATTACCATCAAATAACTATTAGGGCTTGTTCACACAGAGTTTACACTCCGTGTGAACAAGCCCTAAGAGTCCCGAGGCAAAGACTAGAATGAAAGGTGAGCGATGTGGCCCTTTAGCTCTCGCTTACTTCTCTGGGAAAACATTACATTACAATAGCCTGACAGGATCACAACCAAGGGAATCTGGGACAAGGTGATGAGAATTATAGGGGCCGATGATATTCTAGGGACCAGCATTTATAGTGACACGATCAGAAGGGAGTGACCCTCTGTACAACATGAGGCATCTCTTTTTATTGAGGGATATGTTGCAGGCCCCTATTATCATTATCTATGTCAGTAACGTTGAAAAATCCCTATGTAGTTTAATTTTTTAGTCACTATTTGTTGCACCTCTTTGGTCCCCTGATGAACCTTTTATCAATAGGGAAAACACACTGGCACTGTGCCATATATTGGTTTATATTTAGCCCTAGGGGGATTTCAGGGCGAGCTGTCAAGTAGGTGAAGGAGGGCGAGCTTATACCTTTTTCCAGCCTCATCCCGTTCTTGAACCCCCACATCCATAGGAGTTCTGTTTGGTGAACCTGGCTTCAACAAACTGCAGGTTATTCCATGTGCGTCACATTGCATCACTGATGTATTTAGCGGTAAGTGCTTGTCCCCATGGCAGGGTTTTCAGTTGGATTTACGGACGGTTTTTGACCTTGAAAACCATCTATAAACCGACTGTCAATCTTTTACAAGGATTTAAATAGAAAACCTGTGCAGCAGTCCACACTGCACGGATTTTCCGCCAGCATCTCTAAAAACGTAGAACACGTTCATTCTTCTGCACGGTTCTTGGGTAGAACATGAACATGTGGGTGCGAAGGGGGACGGCTTGAATCCAATCGATATGGTCTTTGCTGTGTTAACGCACCCCAACTATTCTCCCTCCAGTTGGCTAAGCTCAAGTTTTATATTATCACTGTTGTATTTTTGTTCGGGACGCTTTATATTAAGGCTATGTTCACACGGCTTAAATTGGGACGTATTTCGCCACCTATTTTGCGCCGTACTGCACTCAATACGGGGCGAAATACGTCCCAATAATTACGGCAATCCACAGTTCTCAGAGAACTATGGATTACGCCTCCTCTCCCCGCTCGTACAATATGCCGCGGGGGGAGTTAAGTGACATGTCAATTACTTACAGCGTTTACACGCCGTGAGTAATGCATGTCTATGGGGCCAGCGGGCTGCCGGACCCCCGCCCCATGGGAGCTCGCGCCGTTCGTCTTGAGCTCCCGAACACACGCCGTAATTGCGGGGCATCATTACACCGCGCAGTTATGCCGTGTGAACTTAGCCTAATAGTTATGTTTCAGCTAGGTTAGTTTTCTTTTGCAGTGAATCTCTATTTCCCTGGGTTACTTTTCTTTATAAAGTGAATTTTGAAGAACAGCAAACTAGAACAACTAGCTTGGCACCGAGCTCTCAGACATACCCAGGCTTGGACAAACAGTGCCACGTGCTACATAAATCCTTGGATCCTTATCTTGATACATTCCCTTAACTCCTTATGCATAACCTTAGGAAAAACATCAAACCTAAGCACAGAATATTAAACTCCTCTAAAATACACAGTGATAAAAAGTAAACACACGAGTCATGTCAGGGCCAGTACTCGTCTCGGCAGCTGAGAATCTTGAAGATAAAAAAAATCTGTGGCTTGATCCTGTCTGTGTGTGATGGAAAATACTGCATGAAAACACGTATCAAGTACTGACCCTTACCCCTTACCACTGGAGCCAGTTTTGGCCTCTCCGACAGCACTACTTTTGAAATCTGAAATGTGTCACTTTATGTGAGAATAACTTTTTGACACCTTTACCTATCCATGTGCTTCAGAGACTGTTTTCTTGGGACACATTGTGCTTCAAGCTAGTAAGAAATTTTGGTGCAAAAAGTCCTCGTTTATTTGTGAAAAATTTACCATTTTAAAACTTCAGAAATTTCTGCGTGCAAGACAGTCTTTTTTTTTTTACGACATTAGGGGGCTTAGAAATTTAGTCGTAATTTTCAAGAAAATTAGCAATATACATTTTTTTTTTAGGGACCAGTCCAGATCTAACGTGACTTTGATTTACCTGTATGTTAGATACCCCCATAAATGACCTCATCTAAGAAACTACACCCCATAAAGTATTCAAAACCGCATTTAGGAAGTTTATTAACCCATTAGGTTTTTCACAGGAACTAAAGCAAAGTGGATGTGAAATTTAAAAATTACACTTTTTTTGTAGATTTTTCAATTTTTATCCATTATTCACTGGAACACGGTAAATGTGACCAGTGAAATGCAACTTAATATTGATTCCCCAGATTCTGCCGTTTTCAGAGATATCCCATATGGGGCCCCTAGTGCACTATTTGGCTCAACCACAAACCCCAGAATAGGAGGAGAACCTACTGGACTCTGGGGTCTAATTTTTACTACGATTTTCTTTAGGCGCCATTCCAGGTTTGTTGACACTCTAAGGTTCTAAAACTTAATAAACACCCCAAAAAAGACCCCAGATTAAAGACTACACCCCTTAAGGAATAATATCCAGGGGTGCAGTGAGTATATAGACCCCACAGGTGTTTCACAAATTTTTTTTAGCCCCCAAAGTACCAGAACAGGTGAAACTTTCCAGAAGTTGCCCCATTTTGGATTCAACACCCCTCAGGGATCTCATTTAGGGGTGTACTGTGCATTTTGGGAACACAGGTGTTCCATAGTTTTTTTTTTAGTATTGGGCCATGAAAATGAGGGAGAGGGGAGGGGATGCAGTTCCACCATTGTTTTTTGGCTTCATTTTTACAGTGCTCAGGGTACGGAATAAATGACAGTATAACTTTACTATGGGGGTCGGTACAATTGCAATTATATAAATTTTATATCGTTTATGTTTTATTACTTTTACACAATAGAAATGAGTTTATAAAATTGCGTTTTTATGTTTTCCTATTCTGACAGCCATAACTTATTTTACTGTATACGGAGCCGATTATGGGCTTGATTTTTGCGGAATGAGTTGATGTTTTTATTGGTACCATTATGAGGTGTATAGGACGCTTTTTATTAAGATTTTTGTGAGGCATTTTGAACAAAATACAGCAATCCTGGTAGTGTGTTTTATTTTTATTTTTTACAGCGGTCACCATGCAGCATAAATGACATGCTAGTTTTACCCAGCAGGGCGAAACGATTACAGCGATACCCAATTGGTATATTTTTATGTTATACTGCTTTTACACAATAAAAACACTTTTTTTCAAAAAGAAAAAACGTTTGTGCGTCGCCGCAGTCTGGGGCCCCGTAACTTTTTTTTTTTGTTTTGGTGTGGGGGGCTTTTTTTTTTGCGGGATGGCGGGACGTTTTTTGGGTTTAAATTTTTGGGGAAAAAAAGGCTTTTAAATTGTTTTTTTAAATTTCCTTTTTTTGGGGGGGCCCAGGGTGAAGAAAAAACTGAAATCCTAATTAGTGTTTTTTTTTTTTTAACAACAATCACTTTTGCAATAAACGGACAATTTAAATTTTTACTTGTGGGTAAAGCCGTTTAAAGGGGGGGTCCCCCAAATTTAAATAGTTTTTCTTTGGGGGAAGAATTTTTTTTTTTTTTTTTAAAATTTTTTTAAATTGTGTAAAAAAATTTTTAAATGCATCATTTGTCTTTTATACCCTTTAACTTTTTTTTTTTTTTTCCGGGCATAAAAAGCTGTTTAAGGATTTTTTTTTTTTCCCGGGTTGAAATACGTTTTAAATGGTTACAATTTTTGGTGTTTGAGTTTTTGTTTTTTTTTTAAACCTTTTTATGTGTGCGGGACAAAAAAAATCAAAATTCGGTACCTTTTTTTTTTTTTTTTTTGTTAAAAACCGTTCACCGAAACGCTTTAAATTTAAACGGACATTTAAATAGGGTGAAAAAAAAAACTTTAAAACCCAAAAACCTTTTTTTTTCTTTTTAAATTTTGGGAAATTAAACTGTCTGAACAGGTCTTAAAAGAGTTTAAAGGACCCCCCTGCTTGTCTTTTTTAATAAAAAAAACTGGGGCGGGGAAAATAATTTTGCGCATCTTCATTTAAAGATTAGTTCCACAAGGGGTTTTTTAATGGGGAATTCGATTACCCATTAATTTTTGGGAAAAAGGGAAAATTTTGTGTGCGGGAAAAAATTAAACAAAATTATTGATTCCCCAGTTTTTGCCGTTTTCAGAGATACCCCAAAAGGGGGGCTCAACCAAAACCCTTTCGGGAAAAGGGGGAGCCCTTTGGGGATTTTTGGGGTCTCATTTTTCAAATAAATTTTATTCATGCCCCAAATTCATTTTTGTGGACCCCCAAAGGCAGGATTCTCAAACCTGCCCTCCAGCTTTTGGGAAAAACTACAACTCCTTCATCCCATTTTTTAAACAATAACAGGGGGAAATAAAATGGGGAAGTTTTTATTTTCCCCAACGCTGGGGGGGCCACAGTTTGGGATGCTTCCCCTAAGGGGCTAAAACTTAATAAACCCCCCCTAGAAAAAACCCCAAATTGGAAACTAAAACCCCAAAATTTCAATTTTTCCAGGGGTTGCAGCGGTATATCGACCCCACGGGTTTATTTCACTTATTTTTTTTTAGCGTTAAGCTGTGAAAAAAAATTTTCATTTTTTTTTGCAGATTTTAGCTGAAAATATTTAATTTTTCAAGGAATTCTGTAAAAAAAAAAAAAAAAAAAAAACCAAACCTAAAATTTTGTTAAATTTCTTCCAAGTTCGGCAATACCCTAATTGGGGGGGGGAACTGCTTTTTGGGGCGCTACAGGGGTCGGGGAGGGGATAATTGGTTTTGGGGAACGAGGGTTTTTTGGTGGGTCCATTGCAAAGCCCTAAATACCAGAACAGGTGAAACCCCCAGACTCGCCCCCCTTTTGGTTTTCAACACCCCTCATGATCTTGTCTAGTGGTTTATTGTTTTTTTTGGGGACGGTTTTTAAAGTTTTTTTAGTTTAGGCCATGAGGGAGGGAGTGCATTTTCCGCCGTTGATTTGGGCTTAATTTTTTGTCTTCCCTTGCAGGTAAATAATAATTTACCATGGGGGGTCAGCGCTTTTACAATGATATAAATTTTAAAGTTTTTTTGTTATTGTTTTACCAATTAGAAATGGTTTATAAAAAAAATTGCATTTTTGTTTTTCTAGTTTTTTTTTTTGCACGGAGCTGATTAGGTTGTTTTTTGCGGATGATTGGATGTTTTTATTGGTCCCTTTATGGGGTGCATATGAACTTTGATCCCTTTTTTTAAGATTTTTTTGATACAGCAACCGGTAGGTTTTTTTTTTTTAACACGGGGGCCCGGGGGTATAATACATGCTTTTTATACGGTCGATCGTTTCAGCGATACCCAATTTTATATTTTTTTATATTTTAGTTTTACACAAAAACTTCCGTATTATCAGTAAAGCGAGTTTTTCAGACAAAAAATGGCGAAAAAAACCCTCCCTCGCTTATACTCGAGTCACTGTCGGCACTCAGGCGCTGCGATGGCCCGAGTGCTGACAGGGACGCTTCAGTTATATGGCTCCTCAGGGAGCCCCATATAACTGAAGGCCGAGCACGGCTGACATTTGTCCGGCGCTCGCGCCCGGCACAGTCCGTCATCTCTTCCCTGCATGCGACTCCTCGGAGCGCAATAAAAGTGAAGAGATACCACTGGGGGCACAGAGCGAGCGCTCCGTGCTCCGCAGTGGACTCGTGCGGCCGCAAACTCGCGGCTGTCCGGAGCTCCCCGGCACAGGCAGCTTTGGTGTCATCACGCTGCGTGCGCGGCCTGATGACATCACCCGCCTGGGGCCGGGAAGAGCGCACGGGACCGAACAGCGAGGAGGCCGGCCAAAAGGGAGACGGACAGCGGGGAGCCAGGTAAATGATTTTTTTTGTTTTAAAACGTTTTCCTACACCTGCCTAGTACTGCCTAATTGCTGCCTTATAGCCTACTATCTGCCTAGTACTACCTATACCTGCCTATATCCTATAAGCTCCTATACCTGCCTAGTACTGCTATACCGCAGTCTGCTATTACCTGCAGTACTGCCTAAGTTAGTACCCTATACCTGCCTAATTACTACATACCTGCCTAGTTTTGCCTATAACTACCTATCCTCCTAGTATGCCTATACCTGCCATAAAACTACTATACCTGCCTAGTACAACCCTATAACCTCTATACTGCCTATTGCCTTTCATTAACTGCCTAGTACTGGCCTATACGCCTAGTTCCTAACTTGCCTAGTACTAACCTATAGCCTACCTATACCTGCCTGTACATGGGGGACATTATAGCTGCCTTACCAGCCTATGGGGGACATTAAACTGCCTATATCTGCTTATGGGGGACATTAAACTGCCTATACCTGCCTATGGGGGACATTAAACTGCCTATGTAATTTTTATTGGTATTTTATTTTTTATTTTTAAATTCACCAGTAGCCGCCTTTCATTTTCCCCCTAGGCTTATACTCGAGTCATTAAGCTTTCAGTTTTTTTTTGTGGAAAAAGTAGGTCCCTCGGCTTATACTGGGGTCGGCTTTTTCCAGAATATCCCCTTTTTTAAAAAGGGAAAAACACGTCATAACTTTTTTTTTTTTCTATGTACGGGAAGGATGTATGGGGGCTTTTTTTTTTGGGGAAAATTGTTGATTTTTTTAAATTGGTATCTTTTGGGGGGTGGGGCAAGGCTTTTTGATCAAAAGGGAAAGGGTGAAGAAAATACGAAATCCTAGTTTTTTTTAATTTTTAACAGGATTAACTGTCCCATTTATATTTGAAAATTTATATGTTTTACTCCCCAGGTCGAGACAATTATGGCGATACCAAATTTATATAATTTTTTTATGCTGAAGCGCTTTTAAAAAAAAAGTTTTTTTGTTGTGTATCTTCTGATAGCCATAACTTTTTTATTTTTCCGATAAAGAGCTGTGAAAGGCTTTTTTTGGGGGATGAAGTAATTTTTTAAAAAAAATTGGCCCCCCTTTTGGGCTTTTAAAAAGATTTTTTGTTCGCTTTTTGTTCCATTTTATGTGCTGCAGGATGAACAAAAAAAAATCACAATTCTGTGACTTTATTTTTTTTATGGAGTTTCACCATGGGGTTTTAATTTTAACATGACAGTTTTAAAAGGGGTGGGTTCGTTACCCCACATGGCAAAACCCAAATATAATTTTTTTTTTGGGTCGATTGGTTTTTGAAAAAGGGGAAAAGGGGGTGTACGTGTTTTTATTTATTTTTGTGTTTTAACTTTTTTCCCATTTTCGTATAAATGAGAAAACCTACATAGGTGCCAAAAATTTAAAATTTGGTGCACTAAGAAAACTGTAGACCTAAAGGGGAAAGGTTTTAAGGGGTTCCAACCGGGTGTTAATTTATTAAAAGCACTCCCCCGATAAGGGGGGCCCCCACCCCGTATGGGGAAAAACCCCTGAAAGACCAAAATCTTACCCTTAAACCGTAGAAAATAATGAAAATGCCCCAACATGTTTCGACCCCACCAAAGTCTTTTCAGGGGACCAATAAAGTGATTTTAAATAATTTTAAAAATGGAACCCAAAAATTTTAAAAAATTTAGGGAATGTAAAACAAATAAAGTTATCCCTTTTATAAAATTTGCCCATACCCCGAAAATAAGATGAAAACTTTGTATAGTGCAAAAATGAAAAAAATTTTCCCCGGGGTATATATGCCATATTATGGGGCACAAATTGGTTTTCATAAAAAAGAACTCCCCCAACACTTTCCATTGAAAAAAAAAAGTTTCCCAATCCCCAGTACAAAATAAAAAAAATTATGTACCCCAAAGAAAAATTGCACTCAAAAAGGATCCTATAGTTTAAACCTTTTCAATCCCGGGTAAAAAGGGGGCATAGGGGCTCCCGCGACGCACGGAATGGCTTGGTGTGCCCCGAATGGTTTAAATGAAAAAACCCTTTAAAAGGGTGACGGGGGGAACCGGATTTTTTTAAACATTGTCCCGGAAACCCGGTCCCCGTGCTTCCCCCGTCCCCCGTCATTTCCCCCCCCTTTGGGGGCCCCTAAATCCAGACGGGGAAACTTCCGCCCTGAATGTTGGGGGAGGGGAGAACACTGTATCGTGGTAACGTAAATTTCCCCCACACTCACCAAATTTCCCCAAGCATTCACCCCCAAAACCCCCTGCAAAAAACAAAAAAATGTAATTTAACAATTGCGCAGGCATTTTAGATGGAAAAGAGTGCCCGGGAAGGGAAGGTTTTCCCCCCCCACGGGAAAGCGCATGACAATCTAAACCTCGGGGGCCTATATGAACAAAACCAAAAAAAAAAAATAGACCCTTTGTTTGGGCCCCTCCGAAATAATCGGGAAAGGACTGGAAAAGACCCAAAAACATTTAAAGTGTATCACAGTAAGTACAAAAGTGATTCAAAAGAAACGTAAAATATAATAGAATTTCTCAATACATCAATTCATTAGTCCAAAACCCAAAAAAAAAAGAATATAGTGTACAGCGAAAAATAAAAAATTGTACAAAAAAAGGGACGCCCTTTGGGGTCGGGGCTAAGCCCAAAAAGAAATTTCCGCCACATTTATAATTAACAATTAAAATTTACCCTTTTTCATTGAGCCATGTGGGTATAGGGTTTCCCCAAAAGGTTGTGGGAACCAAAAAGGGTTTCCCCTCTAAAGAAGGCCCAAATATAAAAAAACCCCCTTTCCTTTCTTTTGGTACGGGGAAACAATTAAAATAAACCTTAAGATTTTAAAAAAGGTTCCCCCAGGGTGACCCCAGATATGTCTAGATATTGGATTATCTTTTTTGTGACGGGATTAACATAGGTAATTTTCACCTTTTCCCTTTCCTTTTTTCCCGGGGTTGTTTTTCCCCCACATATTCCAGTCCAAAAAGGGGGCACCGAATACGGTAGATCAACATTTTTGGGGCGGAAATTTATAAATTGTTTGATAAAACAAAAAGATGTCCATTTTTTTTTTTTAACTGAAAGTTTTTCCATTTCAGGTGGGACACCCAATGCAACCGCTGATTTGTAGCACCTTTTGGTTGTCTGTTTACCCACAGGGAGTCACTTGAGGGATACATATGATTTCCCTCACAAGACAATACTTTAAACTTTTTCCCCTTTCCCCTGAAGGTGATGGCTGCCCTGGGACCAATTTTTTTCCCTTAAAAGCGGGATCCTTTTGGAGGATGCCCCAAAAGAGTTATTTTGGGAAACTTGCGGCCCTAAATGGAGCTGCATAAAAATTTTCCTTTTTAATTTCTTATGATTTAAAATCTATTCTTCTTTTTTTTAGGGGCCAGAAAAACACTTCCTGCCCGTGGGGGAGGGGCAGATGATATGACTCCTTGGTATCCCTTGGGGTATCTCTTTTCTTGAATCTCTAAAACAATGTCTTCAGCCTGATGAATAAATTTCAATTTTAGAGGAACGGGTTCCAAAGAAAATAAAAGGAATTGCCCCTTCGGGGAAATTTCCCCTTCTTTAAAGGGTGTAAGGATGACTACTACCCTAAATTTTAAGGAGTAAAAATTGATGCCGCCCCCCTTACATGGGATGGAGGTTTTTTAGTCTAACCCATGGCCCTTTTGTTAAATCCTAAGGGAAAACCCTTTTTTTTGGGTAAAAACCCGTTTTCATGGGTAAACCTGAGTCCAATCCATTTTTGTTTTAAAACTCTGTATAAAACTCTATGAACTCCTCTCTTTTCCCACTCCACGGGGCCAAAAATTTTCCCTCAATGTTTCTGGTTTTAGAATTCAATTTTTTCAATGTTTTTGGGGGGTTCATCGCCAAAGACTATTGTATTTTCCCAAACCCCCCCTTTCCAATTATAGTTTTGAAATAATTTTTGGGGGGGCCAGGAATTCCCCAAGGCGTACCCCTCAATTAAAGATTTAATTTTCCATTGAAAAAGAAAAAAAATTTTTTGTGAGAACAAACATTAGGAGATCAAACCCAACAAATTTGTTAAAAAACCCCCAAAATTTGTTGACCCCTCCCTTTAAAGGGAAAAATTTTAAAATTTGCCTTGACAACCTGGTCGTGTGGAAATAAAAATTTTAAAGTGACCCAAATGATGTTTCCCGGAAGTTTAATCTTTAGGTACAGTTATCCCAATAAATTTTTTCCTTAGAAATTTCCCAAGGAACCCCCTTGTGTACGTGAAAGGGAAAATTCCACAAAGGGTTTTAAAGGGAACCTGAAAAGGGTTTTAATCCCCACGGGTTTTGGGGTGGGCATCCAATCCCGGGACACAAATAGGTCCCCCCTTTTAATGGATTTACACCTTTAAAAATTTTTTGGGGGCCATAAAAGGTCGCTGTTCGGGGAAAATTTTGGAAAAAAAAACTCCAAATCCAGGACTTTTAAATTAAATCGTTATTTTTTTGGCCCGGGGTTTAAATCTCCATTTAATTCTTGCTTGTACTTTTCCCTTTTGGGGTAAATTTTGAAAAATTTAATAACAGGTATAAACACACAAAAACCTTTACCCCATATCCCTTTTAGTCCTTTGTAAATTAAATACAAAAATTTTTCCCCCCTTTATCAGAGGGTTTTAAATACAATTTTTTTGATTTTTTTAAAAATTTTTCTTAATTGCCTTTTTTCCCTTTTTAAAAAAAGTAAAATTTTAGAGTATCCCTTTTTTTCCCAAATGTTCAAATTTTCGGGTAAAATTGGGAAAAAAAGGGACTTCTATACGGAAATAGATCTCCCCCCCGGGGGGGGCATTTTTTTTATTTTTAGAAAAGGAAAAAAAGTAAAGGGGCCTTTTTTTCCTTTTTGGTATTTTTGTCTTTCGGGCCAAATGTAAAAGGGTTTTTCCCATCCTTAAAATGAAATCATTTTTCCCACTCGAAAACATTACTCTTTTTCTAAAGGGCGTGAAAATTTTGTGCCAACGCTTTTTTCGCAAAAAAGGTGTAAAACCTTTTTCCAATTAAATTTGGGTTTGAATTTTCCTTTTGGGCCCCCCAAAAAAAAAGGTCCATTTTTTAAAGGGAATTAATTTTTGTTGTTTAAGGATATATTGATGCAATTTAAAACAAACTTGATGTTGGCCCCTTAAATTTTTAAACAGTTACAAAATCAAAAGGTCATGGGGAATTGTTTCTTCTCCGTCCCAAATAAAAAAGGGAAAAGGGTTTTAATTTTTGATAGGGACCTTCTCAGACGGGGAAACCCTTTTTTTTTTGGATTAAACCTTGGGAACCATAAATACCCCCCTGGCCCTCAATAAAACAGCTAATTTTTTTTGTTACTTATAAATGTGGGGGAATACTTCTTTGGGCTTACCCAGCCCCAAAAGGGGACGTAAATTTCTTGTGTACATTTTTTTAAGTATACACCCGAAACAAAAAATTTTCTTTTTATTGGGGCTTTCTTGAAATAATAAATTTAAAAGGTTTTTGGGAAATTCTTTTATTGCCTTTATTTGTAATCAAAAATGGTATACTGTGATAACTTAAATGCCCGGGGGAATATCCGGGGTAATCCTGATTATTAATTTGGGGACGCCAAAAACAAGATCTATTTTTTTGTATTTGGTCTTTGTTCAAATGGGCCCCGCGAGTTGAGTTTTGTCATTGGCCCGGTGGGAAAAAAGGCCCATTCGTTCCCCGGGGCACTTTTTTCCAACTTAGGCGGGCGAAAGGGGTTTTAATTTAACAATTTTTTTTTTGTGCGGGGGAAAAGGGGGGGAAAAATTCTGGAAAATTTGGGGATTGTGGGGCAAAATGAGTTACCCCCGATCCCGGGGGTGCGTCACACCCCCAAATTCAGGGGGGAAGCCCTGCCCGGGGATGAGACGGCCGAAAGGGGGAAGTGAAGGGGGAAGGGGAAAGGAAGGAAAAGTGACCGGGTTTGTAAAGGCAAACAATTTTTAAAACACCCCGGTCCCCCTCAAAAATTAAGGCTGCTTGTCCCTTTTAAAAACAAACGGGGGGCACCCCTTTAGCCCTTCCGGGGTTTTAGCGGGAAACCCCCTTTTCTCCTTTGACCGGCATTGAAAAGTAATTTTAAAAACCCCTTTTTGGTGAGTGCAGATTTTCTTTGTGTTTAGAAATATATTTATATTTGTACGGGGGGTTTGGGAAGTTTTTTTGTTACAAGGAAAAGTAAAAAAAAGGGGGACAGTTCTTTTTTAAAGAACACCATTTGTGCCCCATAATTTGGGCCCTATATAAAACCCCGGGAAACTTTTTTTTTCTTTTTTTCACTATAAAAAAGTTATCACTTAAATCGATTTAGGGGTCAAGAAAAATAGGGAAATTTTTATTTGTCTCCCATCCCCCTATTTTTTGAAAAAAATTTATTTTTTCCCAAAATTTTTAGATTTTTTTAAACATCACTTTTTGGGTTTCCCCCTAAAGGAACAGGGGTGGGTTAAAAAACTTTTTTTGGGACTTTGAAATTGTTTAACTACTTTGGGGGGTAAAAATTTGAGTCCAGGGTTGGGTCCCCATACCGTTGGGGGCCCCCCCTTTTTTGGGGGTTCCAAGGGGCCCTTAATAGTTAACCCCCGGGGGGAAAAGGGAACCCCTTACGCTCGCTTGAGTCAAACAGTGTTTCTTAGTGCCCCAAAATTCTATTTTTTTTGGCACCTATGTGGGTGCCCTCTTTTTATGTTTTTAAATTTTTTAAAACCGTTACTATTTTAAATGGTGAAAAAAAATTTAAATTTTTAAAATTGCACCCCAATTTATCATAAGCATTTCCTTTCTGGGTTTTTCGTTTTATGTTCGATGGAGTAATTACCTGTTTGTTAAGGAGATCATCGGGGAGAAGGTTTTTTCTTTTTTCCCTTTTTTCCCCCCAATAGTGGATTTGTATCATTGTTTGTCAGTCACCCTGATAAAAAATTGAATCAGTACTTTGAATTCCCTGGGGTTGAAAATAATCTTTTTTTGGCAACTGCCAATTCCCAAAATTCCCGTCAACGCCCCCCAATGCTTTGGGCGGGGCATGGTGAAATCCCACAGAAAAAGGAAGTTTTTTCTATATTTCCCAGCCCTGTCTAGAAAAGGAGATTTTTTCCCACTGAGGAAAAAAGGGAAAGGGAAGGGAGCTCTCCCTTTCGTCTTTTTTTGGGCTGTAGCAAGGGAAATTCTTTTAAAAACAGCTAAGGGGTGTTAATCCCCACAGGCCAAAGCTCACTGACCAGGGGGTGATGCGACGGGGGCCTCAGTAAATCCCCCCTGGCCCCAAGGGTTGGGGATCATTAGGGCCTTGCTTGTGACCCAAAAGATCAAAAAAAAAACCGTCCCCCAAATTGGGACATCCATTTGGGGGGAATTTGCACGTCTGTAGTACCCCCTTTAAAAGTCCAATGGGGAAAGGGGGTTAATAAGAACAACAACGCTCCTGGTACCAAATGAAAAAAAAAAAAAAAAAACCCCAAATCCACCCCCCCCCACCCCCAGCGCTGCGTTCAATAAGTCGTCAGATTTTCCCTCTTGTACTTTTTGAACATAAATTGGGCCACGCATGTGCCCAACTCCCAACCCAATAGCAGCTGCGTGGTCCCCCTTTCAGAAGAAACAAGAATGAAACCAGAAAAAAGCCGCGCTAAAGGGGGAAGGTGAAAGAAATTTTGTTAATTTGGGCCAGGTCCATTTTTTTATTTCTTTGGGAAAGTAAAACATCCCAAATTGAAGGGGGTTTTTAAGATTTTTTAAAAAAACCCTTCCATTTCCTGGAACGGGCTTTAAAAATAAAAAAACAAACCGGCCCCTTTTGGGCCTCCGGGCCCTCAGCACATTATTTATTTCCCGTGACCATAAACCAAACACTGTCCTAAAGGGGTTTAAATGGGATTGTAGGGGTGAGCAGTGACCATTTAAAAGCCAGAAAAACTCCCTTCATGGTCACGTGAGCAATGAAAAAGGGAACCCCTGCTAAGGGTCAGGGGGAGACAGGGGAGCTCCAGCAGCGGGAGGAGAACTGGTTCACTTTATCATTTTATGCAGCCCAAGTAATTTGGGAAAAGTTTCCGGAAATCCAGGGAACCCCCCCGGGAAAAAAAAGAGATTTCCCAAAGGTTTTACTTCCCCTGTTTCCCCAAAAATAAACACCCGTGTCTTATATTAAATTTTTTTCCTAAAACCCAGCTAAAGGGCTTATTTTTAGGGGGGGGTTTTTTTTTTTTTTTTCTATGAAAAAGAAAATTCCCCTTTTTTTGTTTAACAAAAAAAAACAAAACCCGTATTTTAAAATATTTTTAGTGAAATTCATAAAAAACTTTAGCGCCAAACTCTGAAGGAAAGCATCACAAAGAAAAACATAGGGCAAAATTTTTGGGGGGGTTTTTTTTTTTAGAAAACTGAGATTATTCAAATTATCATAGCGTCATCCCACATCCCGGGAAATTTCCCTGTTGTAAAGGGCCGTTTAAGGCTTTTTTGGGGGGGCGGAATTGGCACCGTACTGCCGCCGGATTTGGCCCCTGCAGTAAGGGGCCAATCAGTCCGAATAATTTAGGTAATCCACCGCCCCTTATTTTTAAAAAACGTGGATTCCCCCGCTTTAAAACCCCTCGGGGAATCCCCCCGGGGGGGGAGGGAAAGTCAAAATGCACATTATCCCCCAAAAATACGGCCCCTGGATAAAGCAAGCTTGGGGGGTGCGGGCCGCACCCCCTCCCCAGTTCAAGCCCGGAATTTCCGAGCGCTTTGGCCTTTTTTAAGCCCCTTGAACCGGGGGTAAGGGTATTTTACAATAGCGTTTTGGGTCCGTGTGAACCCGACAAATTTTTTGAAACGTGTTTGGAAAACATTTTGTCGGAACCCAAAAAGGCCTTTTTAAACAGTGCCAAAAAATAATTAAAATTGGGTTTTAATTTAAACCCCGCCCAAACCCGCCCTTTACAAGAGTGAGGGTGATGGGTCTAAAAACCCTCTTCGGTTTCCGTTTTAAAAAATTGGGGCATGTCAATTCTTGGTCCAAAAAATGCGCAGGAGCCCTATAATAAAGGTTTGGGCACCCAATTTGCTACAAACCAAAATTCATCCAAACAAAAAGCTGCATGTTAGATATGTGGGGTTTTGGTTTGTTTAGGATCCAATCGCCCCTGAGTTTTTTGGATGCCCAAATTTGGAAAACCCAAAAAAATGTTTTGAGCAACCCTTTTAAAAGGGGAGAATCGATACAAGGAAACAACGCTGAATTTCTGAGGCAGATTTTCTGTCTTCAATGGGCGGCATGGAAAACGCCTCAAAGAATTGACATGGAGACTCTGTCGGCACTTATCGTAGGCAAATAAAATCAGCGGCGTCTGAACGACAGCCTAGATGTTAGTCATTTTTTACACTATTTTTGGAGGGGGTGATATACAGGATCTCCTCAGATTTCCTGCCAGCCCAGTACAAAGGCTGTGTGGGAATCCAGCAGAAGCTACAACGCCTTTTCAAATCTGACGGAATCCGACAGAGTTTCCCAAAAAGATTTTTATCCCTCTATAAAGGAAAATGGTTTATAGTGGGATTTTCCCAAAACTGACCTGTAAGGGAAGCTTAAGCCCAGGCACACCCAACATCAAGGGGAGGGGGGGAAAAGGGCCCCGGCCCTTTCCCATTTTACGGTAAAGAAAGAGGACTTGGGGAAAGGGGTTTTAAAATTGGGAGGGGGCAGGGCCCCCCAAACAATTTCAAACCAAAGGGAACCCAGGGGGAAGCCCCCCCTAAGAATAGGAAATAAAAGACAGCTTTTTTTCCCCCCGAGCTGCAGAAGTTTTCAGTGGTTTTAAATTTAAAGGGGGTTTTCTCACTACAATTTATTTATTTTTCCCCTCAGTACCCGTTTTTTTTGGGTTTTAAAATGGAATCGATGGCGTGTTTACTAGCTTCCACTAGGGTGCAGTAGAAACCCCGGGCCCGTTAAACTATAGCAACCAAATGCCCCCGCAGCCATCAGGAAAATCAAAAAGGTCTGTAAACTTTTAGGGGACCAAATGCCGGCAGCAAAAGGAGAGAAAAACAGGGCTGTAGCAAAAGCGACCAGGCCGGTAGCCATCAAAGATCAAAAGGTTTTGTAGCTATAGCGACCATGCCGGCCCGCCTAAGGAAGCAGGTCATTTGCTAAGAAAAATAGTGCCGACACCTAAAAACATCAAAAAAGGTCTGTAGCTATAGCGACCCGTGCCCGGGAGCCTAATAGGAACATAAAAAGGTCTGTACCCATAGCGACCGTGGGCAGCCCATTGGAGAGCAGGTACCCGTAGCTATACCCCAAAATAGTGGACACGGGCCAATAGGAAAAGATCAAACCAGGGCTGTAGCTATAGGACCAGTGCCCGGAGGGCCCACAGGAAGCAGGTCGGGGTATACAACCCAGTGGCCCACAGCCCCAATAGGAGAGATCAAAACAGTCTGAGCTATAAACGACCCGAGGACTGAAGCAGCCCCTACCAAAAGGGAATATCTTTAGAATAGGTAGGGCACTGTAATTTGGCATATAAATTTAAAATGACTTGTTTTTTCAAAAAATCCTAACAAAAAAGCAAACCCTTTTTGAGACCAAAACCCCCCAAAGAAACGCACCCGTGGCCCCAAACCCAACCCGACGGGGTTTCCATCTGTGCAGTTGAAACCCGCATCCCACAAGGAAATCAAAGGTGACTGAGCACAGTGACAGGGAGTCACCCAAAGTCCCAGCACTGCAGCCAGGAAGAGTCCCGAGAGAAGCCCCCTCAGCAGCACAGCGGACACACGGCGGCTCAACTTACGATACATTCTCTAACTTGGCTGTGAAAGTTCTGCTCCCTGACGGTGACGTCGTCTTCTTCCATCCTTCATATTGCTGGAACGCTGCTGAGCCTCATCCCCCCGCACACCCAGCAGCAGCAGCACAACAACAAAGCCCGGGCCTCCCCTGTGCGCAGGATGCTGCACGGACTACTCCTGCTCCCAAAACACAGCCGTGCACGCCGCGCGCAAGCAACGAGGCCTGTGATTGGTGCAGGCGCAGGGCAGCCGCAGGTCGCGCTCTGTGTCGGCGCCTGTGATTGGTCGAGCTGCTTGTTTGGCTTCCCGCCTCCTCCCTTCCTGTCAGTGTGTGCTGCAGTGTTATTAGATGAGGCAGGTGGCTGAGAGAGATAGGAGGCGGGGCCTGGACGCCCATTGCTTCCGTGCATGGATGTTATATATGAATGTATACACATGTATTTATATCTATAGAGATATATGTATAGAGAAGGGAACAGGTGAATAGGGTTGTATTACACTAACAAGCAAAAGAGAACTTTATTTTTGGCAAGTACAAGATGTTCTAGAAAAATAAAAACCTCATAGAAATGAAGGAGCGGCCTCAGAAGGCTTTTACCATTTGTAAACAGAATGAAAAAAAAAATCCACTAGACTGTCTCCTGGCCGCAGAGGTCACATGAGCCCCTGCAGCCAATCACAGGACACTGCCGTCACATGACTGCTGAGGCCTGGGATTGGCTGCAGGGTCACATGGTGGTGACATCATCAGCAGAGACACGTGGACTGCTGGCAGTGCTGGAGCACACCAGCTTTTTCTAAAAAATGTAAAACCCTTTTAAAGGGGTTGTCTCACTACATTGATTCATAATAATAATAATCTTTATTTATATAGCGCCAACATATTCCGCAGCACTTTACAATATAGAGGGTATAAGCACAGACAAACCAGACATTACATTATAAAAAAGCTACTGACAATGAGACACAAGTGTGAGGGCCCTGCTCGCAAGAGCTTACAATCTATTAGGGTGTATGGGTGAAACAAAGGTTGACATGCTTGGTTTTACAATGGACCAGCCATGTTACATAAATATGGGGTAGTATACATAAAATGTGATGAACCTGCCATCCAACCATTACATCTATATACAGATAAGTGCCTGGGGGTGCCAAAGTGCAGGAAGTGACGAATCTGTGACAGAATTTGGGGGGTTGACAATAAGGGATTTTGATAGGCTTGTCTAAGAAGATGAGTTTTCAGAGCGCACTTAAAACTGTGAGGGTTGTGAGTGTGCCTGATCACATGGGGTAACATGTTTTCCCGAGAACTGGTGCAATACGTGCAAAATCTTGGAGAGGCATGGGAGGTTCGGTATAGTGAGGTGTGTAGTCTTAGATCAGTAGCAGAGCGGAGAGAGCGGGTATGGTGGTAGACAGAGATAAGGGAGGAGATGTATGGGGGTGCAGCACTGTGGAGAGCCTTATGTGTGAGAGTAATGAGTTTATGTTGTATTCTGTACTGAATAGGCAGCCAGTGCAGAGACTGACACAGGGTAGAGGCATCAGTATAGCGGCTGGAAAGAAAGACAAGCCTGGCTGCTGAATTCAGGACAGATTGGAGAGGGGAGAGTTTACAGAGAGGAAGACCAACAAGTAGGGAGTTACAGTAGTCAAGACGAGAATGAATAAGAGCAACAATGAGAGTTTGAGTTGTTTCCACAGTGAGAAATGGACGGATTCTGGAGATGTTCTTGAGGTGCAGGTGACAAGAGCGGGCAAGGGATTTGATATAGGGGGTGAAGGTCAGATCAGAGTCTAGTATAACCCCCAGACAGCGGGCCTGCTGCCTAGGAGTTATGGTGGTACCACACACTGAGAGAGAAATAGCAGGGTTTCATTTTGAATTCAGGGGCGTGTTTACTGGCTTCTACTAGGCTGCAGTAGAAGCCAGGTCTGTAGCTATAGCAACCAGCACTGGAAGCCTATCAGGAGAGATTGAACAGGTCTGTAGCTATAGTGAAAAAACAAAGCTTGATCCAGCAGTTCCAAATGATGCTGGGAAAATGGCCTCTTTATTGAAATTACATTAAAAATTATGAAAATAGTGGCATAAAAAGTTTTTGGCACTTTAGCTATGAGTAAGGGGACTACTACATTGTCCCCGAAACGCGTCAGCTAAAGTGCCAAAAACTTATTATGACACTATTTTCATAATTTTTAATGTAATTTGAATAAAGAGGCCATTTTACCTGCATCATTTGGAACTGTTGGATCAAGCTTTGTTTTTTGAATTTCCTCATTGTGACCGGGTGGATCCGTGCAGTCCTTTGGGAGTGGTGAGCTGGCTACTGTTTGTCTGTAGCTATAGTGATCTGAGGAACTAATGCAGCTCATACAAGAGGGGATATCTCAGAATAGGTAGGACACTGCTAATGGACATATATTGCAAAGTGACTTGTTTGTGCAAGCTCTTTAACATAAAAAGCAATCCTTGTAGTGAGACAACCCCTTTAAGTCTGGTCAGTGCCAGCCTCAGGGAACATAGAAGAGACTGCGCATATCCACTGCTACATCCGGTTTCTGGTCTGTGCAAGGATCTCGCATGTAGGTGAACAGAGAGAGAACTGGTGGATGTGCATCCACCTCTATGTTCCCTGTGGCTGGCACAGAGCAGGTCGCAGTAGAAGTCACATCGTGGGAATATCTCTTTATTAAAGGATTTTGGGAACACAAACATTCATAAAAGAAAAGGGAATTTAGTCCAGCATCCAATGAGAAAAATAGGAATAAATAAAATCCCATGACGTGTTTCAAGCCTCTAGGGTGCTTAGTCATAAGAGCCCCAAAGGCTTAAAAGGCATCAGGAGGACATGAAACTACAAGCATATACAGGCAGTCCCCGACTTACACCGTTTCGACTTACATCTGTCCCCTAGTTACAAACGGAGCTTTATGGGGCATGCTGAAACTGGTATTTCCATTTTCCACTGCAAATAGTAGTGTGGAAATGACAAGTTCCAGCATGCCACAGCAGCACATGAGGTGAAAATCTTCTTAACAGAGGCAAAGACAACAAAACAAATGTAAAAACCCTTCCCTGCACTATCCGAAACAAACAAACAAAAAAAAACCTTTTCTGCTGGAGTTACATTGAATAAATCTACCTGTTCCGACTTACATAAAAATTCAACGTAAGAACAAACCTACAGTCCTCAACCTATTCATAACCCGGGGTCTGTCTTTAGTTCTCTTTTTCATTTAAATAAATAAAATGTGATTTTATTTATTTCTATTTTTCTCATTGGATGCTGGACTAAATTCCCTTTTCTTTTTTGGATACGTTATTTGCCTCTTGGTCTGGATATCTGTTTGTGCACCGGTGCATACATCTACCGTGTTTCCCCGAAAATAAGACATACCCCGAAAATAAGGCATGTCAGCGCTTTTGAAGCATTGGCTAATATAAGGCACCCCCCGAAAATAAGACGTAGTTACGTTTACATAGAAGAGACATATGAAGCTGTTCTTACCGTAACTACCGTATGTTGCGTCCCCTACCGGCCCCTTATCGCGTTGTACCGCGGCCAGTATCCAGTACAGCAGACACAGGCAGCCGCTGTCCCGCTGTCCCGCCGCCATTACAGTCTCTCCAGTACAGTGCGGTACAGAGCTTCCTCTGGTGGCCGGAAGCTGCAATAGCGGACAGTACTGCTGTACAAGTGCCGTCGATCGTGTGTGGGAGCCAAATACTTTACTGACAGGTAATCAGTGTACCGTACGGTACACTTTATTTGTGGGTGTCAGCTTTTCTGCTGAAGGGAAGTATAAAAAAAATAATAAAGAGTGCTGGTTTATTTTTACCTCTAGAACATGAGCGCAAAAAGAAAGAGTTATTCTGTGGAGTATAAGAAGGGAATTGTGAAAGACTCCTGGGGCAAAAAATCTTACTGCTTTTTGCAAAGAGAAGATGTTGAGTGTCAGATTGGTCCAAAAATGGCGAGCTGATTATGGTAACCTCAATCAACAAGTGGACAAGGGAAATGCTAAAAAGCGCAAGTGTGGATCAGGTCGGCAACCATTATTTTTTGAGCTAGAAGAACTGATCTATGATTGGGTTGTTGACAGGAGAGCAAAGGCTTTGGTTGTGAACAGGGCTCAGATTCAAGAATTTGCCCTTGCAATGGCACCCCACTTTGAAATAGCCCATGAAGAATTTAAAGCATCACAACACTGGCTGGATAATTTTCTTCAGCGAAGTGAACTGTCTTTAAGACGGTCCACAACACTGTTTAAGCTGGAAGATGCTGAAATTATTAAACGTGCATTTGCATACAAGTCCTTTATTGATGACACTGACTTTTCTAAATACAGTCTTTCAAACATGATTGCTATGGATGAAACTGCAGTGTTTATGGGCCAATCATCTCAAACAACAATTGAGCAGCGGGGTGCCTCCTCAGTGTACATTCCCTGCACTATGTACGAAAGTGCACGTGTTACCTGTATTTTGGCAATTCGTCTAGATGGCACCAAAATCCCGCCTTTAATAATTGCTAAGGGCAAGAAGGATAAGATTGAACGCGTTTCAGGCATTTTTATTCTTGAAACCGAAAAGGCCTGGGCCACACAAGCAGTTATAAGGAAGTGGGTTGATTTAATGCTACCCCTTGTTATGCGAGGAAGCCAAAGAGGTCTGCTAGTCTGGGATGCAGCCAGCACACACCGTGCTAAAGACATGAAGAAATTTCTTCATGAAAGAAACATAGATCAAATAATGATTCCTGCAGGAATGACGGCCTATCTCCAGACTCTTGATATTGCTATAAATAAGCCATTCAAGGACCATTTGCGGTTGGAAATTAATGACTACATTGAAAATAGAATGGAGAGAAATCAGCGTGGAAACTTTGTGAAGCCTAAACTACAAGAGGTTGTGACTTGGGTGAAGAATTCATGGAGAAAATCACTGACAGTTGCATTGCAATTGTCCTAGAGCAGGCTACATTGACAAGAAGTATTCATTCAAGGACAGTGCAATTGCTAGACATGAGATATATGGGCCACTGATTCTGAAGGAAATGGCGTCACAACAAAGTCAACAGGAAATTCAGGGATTGGATTGTTTGATGATGTCATAGAAGATGATGACATGATTGTCATTGAATAAATTTTACTTTCTGTTCATACAGTTAATCTAGGTAGGTAAATACCTTATACCATACCGTTAATTCTTCATACGACAAGATTCACAGTTTGTCTGGTTATGCTGGTTTGTGATTAAATAAAGGTCCATTTTTTTGGGTCAGCAATAAATGTGAATTTGTCTTACCGTATTTGAAAAATATAAGGCACCCCCCGAAATTAAGACATAGCACAACCTTTGGAGCAAAATTTAATATAAGACAGTGTCTTATTTTTGGAGAAACACGGTAACACGTGGGTTTCATTTTCCATCAGAGTAGCAGTAAACTACGTTTTTGTTTCTGTTATTTATTTACAAACATTCATAGCACAAAAAATAAGGAGACGCTGGATGAACACAGGGACCATGTAGGGGTTACATCCACTAGAAGTGGTCTTTTATATATACTTGCTAGGTTTTGATATGTGTATATATGTATATAGTGAATCCAGGATGATTACTAAGCACTCCTATTTAAGAGGTTATCTCACCATACTGTTGTACAGAACCATATCCAGCCTCAGACTCACACCTCCTAGTTAGTTATACAGCAGTGATTGACATATCAGTTCTGTTCTTCCTAGCTGATCCTGTTAAAAGGAGCACTAGAGATTTGTAAACATCAGTGCACAAAGCTACAGAGCTCTAGAGCAGCGGTCCCCAACCTTTTTCCACCAGAGACCAGTTTTATGCAAGACAATTTTTGCAAAGCCCAATAGGGGTGGGGTGGAAAGTGAGTTATGGGGTGAGTATGTGTGATTATGGAGGGGTTTGAAGATTTAGAATTGCACACATAAAAAAGCACAAAGTGCATACTGTGTCATTTAGGGGTATAGTATGGAGTAACCAATATTATATAACTGTAGACTGATTTTCAGCTCTGTGGGTCAGCGTTATATAATATAAGGCTGATTC
Source organism: Phyllomedusa bahiana (assembly GCA_025379985.1). Classification (NCBI taxonomy): domain Eukaryota; kingdom Metazoa; phylum Chordata; class Amphibia; order Anura; family Hylidae; genus Phyllomedusa; species Phyllomedusa bahiana. The sequence goes on along the minus strand of JAODAL010022435.1, from coordinate 28,766 downwards.
ACAGAGCTGACAATCTGCAGTTATGTTGATCAGCTTTGTGGGTCAGCATTATAGATGCGTATTATACACATATATAATCAGTTCTGTATTTGTATATAAATGCCACCTATGGGTAGTTACATATATGCCCCCCTGCAGGTACTTACATATATGTACCCTGCAGGTAGTTATATACACTCACCGGCCACTTTTAGTACACCTGTCAACTGCTCGTAACACTTAATTTCTAATCACCATCACATGGCGGCACTCAGTGCATTTAGGATGTACAGTCAGAAATTCTGCAGTTCAAACCGAGCATCATATGGGAAGAAAGGTATTGAGGCCTTGAACTGGCAGGTTGTGGTGCCAAAGGGCGGTCTGATATTTCAGAACTGCTGATCTCCTGGATTTCACGCACAACCTCTCTAGGGTTTACAGAGATGGTCCGAAAAGAAAAAAAATCCAGTAGCGCAGTCCTGTGGGAATGCCTGTTGATCAGAGTCAAAGAGGCAGACTGTTGAGCTGATAGAAAAACAGTGACTAAATAGCCACCCTTACACAAGGTAGGCAGAAGCATCTCTGAAGCACATACGGGAACTTGAGGCAAGGCAGCACAAAACAAGCGGTGCTCCTTTCAGCTAAGAACAGGAATGAGGACAATTTGCCCAGCCATCGAAATTGGACATAGAAATGAAAACTTGCCTGGTCTGATGAGTCGATTCTGCTGGACATCGGATGGAGGGTCAGATATTGGGTCATACAACATGAAAGCATGGATCCATCCTGCCTGTATCACGTCCGCTGTGGGTGTGTCATGGTGTGGGGAATATTTTCTGGCACTTTGCCTTGGTACAATTGAGCTCGTGAACACCTTGTGATCTGCCACGAGATTGAGGCGTCGAAGGCAAAGGGGTCCACCGTAATACATGGTGTACCTAATAAAGTGGCCGTGAGTTATATGCTCCATCAGGTATCACATCCCTGAAGGTAGTTTATATGTATGTGTATATATATATATATTATATAATAATATATATATATACCACCTTTAGGTCGATAAAAGACTAAAAAAAAGTTATTCACCTCGTCCCAATTGTGTCTGACAAAACCCAGCTGCACAGGGGGCGTGACGACACTGCTGCATCACACCTCCTGCGCCACTGGTGTGTATATACAGCCAGGGCTGTATTTATAGGTTGTGTTGCCCCAGGTACTAAACCTGAATTTGTCCCCATTTACCATCTGCTGCCCCCAAAATTTGCATAACCACACCCTCATATCAAACCACATCGCTTTTGCAAAAGAACACACCTACTACACTCAACTTTGTAATGATTCTGGTAGAAAAGTTATTGAGTGGTTTGGCTTCACCCAGTTTTCCTGGATGTTGGAGAGCCTATTCAGCATCCAGGAGAGCTGGGAGATGCCGCCAAAGTGGTTACAATATAACCAATACAACCACCATACAGTGACCATATAGTGGTAGATACCAGTGTACACAGGCTCTGCAGACATAAGTGATTACAGTGACGTTTTCTATGACTGGAATTGTTCTCTGTCCCTTTTCTTCTCCTTCCTGTTCAGTCCGCCATTATGACTTCTACCGGCTACGATTCGTTCCTGCAGAATATACCAGACAAACATCTTGGAATTCAAATTTTTAGACAATTTCCCTACCTGTGCCCACTTATGTACAAACTCCACATAGAGTGATAGGTGGAGGTGAGGAAGTTATGTGGTAATAAGAGGAAGTGGTAGACAGTGATAGCCGGGCAGTTTATGGGGTGTTAGGGGGAGATGGTAGGGAGTGATAGGTGGAGGTGAGGGAGCTATGGGGTGATAGGTGGAGGTGATAGGTGGAAGTGAGGAGGCTATAGGTAAAGGTTGCAAGGTTAAGAGATGTTAGATGTAGGTGGTGGATGAAGATAGGTGGAGATGAGGGGGCAATGGGGTGATAGGTGGGGGTTGTATTTTGTGTTGGAAATAGGATGAATTAGGGAGAGGAGTACAGAGCACATCTTACAGGCACAATCTCCTTGGGGGGGCAGAGGACCATCTCCATGGATATTGTGCTGCGGTTGTGGTCTGTACCACCAGAATCATATTGTGCAGATTGAAATTCATACTCCGCAACCCCAGAAGATCAATTCAGGCATGATGTTCAGGGGTTTAAAAGGGGAAAGAAGTTTGAAACGTTTTTTTTTTCTTTTTATTTTAAAACTTCCTTTTACTATAATCAAAATGCGGGAAATTTTTAAAAAAATGCAGAGTAAGACTAAGGGCTTTTCACAGGTGTTTTCACCCCCGTGTTAAAGCGCTTTTAGACTGTCTCGGGGAAGGGCAGGACGGACCCAGAGACGGATCTAAAAAATTACCCTGACTTTATCCCCCTGCGGGCTAGGGAGGAACACACGCGGCGTTCAAAATTAGAGATCGCTGCTGCTTTTCCCTTCCTGCCTGTCGGGGCATGGCAATTCTTTAAAATCGGGTTTGAAAAGGGCGTACCCGACAGGCGGGAAAGGAAACACGCAGCGGGATCTTTAAGGGTGAACGCCGCTGTGTTTTCCTCAAAAGACCCATTTGATAATCTCACTGCAAAAATTGTTTGACCCCGTCAGGGTTTCCTTCCTGTGGGGGTCCCAGAGACGGATCAAAAAAAAGCGCTTGAAAAACGGAGTGAAAACTCCGGGAACAAGCCCTAAGGAGGATAGATTGGCTTTGTCAACCCGGTATGATAAACATGCAGATTTGAAATTTGGGAAAAAAATTTTTTAAACTTTTGGGAAAATTTTAAAAAAATTTATGAAAAACCCAAAGGTTGGGTTGGTTTCAAAAATACCTGGGTTTTTTTTTGCGGGGTCAAACGTTGGGGGATGAATTGTTTTTTAAACTGAAAAAAAAAGACAAACTAAACCGATAATATTCCCAAACAAAAAAAAGAGGGGCATTTCCCTGTTTAAGGGGGTCGAAAATTTTTTATCTAAACCCTAAAGGGAGTAGTATTTGTCATCCTACGAAGGGGGCTCTTTTTGAGATTTAAAGGGGGTTAAACGGTTCTTTAGTTTTGGGTGATTCATTCCCCTCTCAGCTTTTCAACTCTTGAAATGCAGGGGCGTTTTTTCCCCCCGCTGGGTTTTCATCAAACCCCCCTTTACGTTCTTGTTGGGTCCCAGACTTTCCCCCCCCCCCCTCTGTTTCCCCATGTCCTTGTCTTTCCCTTTAGTATTATTTTTTTAGAGCTGTATAATACCCCAGGCCCGCATTCAATCTAGAATGAGCACTGATATTTTTCCTCCCCACAGCTGGAATTTGTTACAGTTAAAACCAACTTTCCCATGAACGGCACAGTTTTCCCTTCTATGCCCAGAGTTAGGCACCGAGACACAAAACCCAGACCCCAACTGTTCTGTTTTCTATTGTAGAATCTGCTGCAGTGTGTTTCTGCTACGTGTGCAGAGAAAAAAATTGCTAAGCCCGGGAAATTTTGAGTAAGAGGTAGGGATCGACCCCACAATTGTACTGTTTTTCCCGATTGTAGAAGCCCCCAAATGTTATTCGTTTTTCTGGCTGTGCAGATGAAAATGTGTCGGGGCCCTTTCTTTTAGTGAAAGGCAGGAATTTCAAAACTCCTGAATACGGGCCCAAAGGGGGGGGGGGGGGGGGCAGAAAAGTAAATGAGCTCTCAAACTAGTGAAATGCAAAAGGGGGAGGGATCCACCAGCAATGGATTTTAAATGTTTAAAAAGGGGACAGAGGGTAAAGGAAAATGTGAAAAAAAAAGACAGCTTTTCTAATACATCTAATTGCAAAGTTGCTTGTTTTCCTGTCCCCCTTAAATTTTGAAAACCTTTAAAAGAAATGAAAACAACCCCTTTAAGCGTTTCTTTAGGTGCGAGTCAAAACAAGTAGTAGTAGTAGTAGTAGTAGTAGTAATATTTGTTGAAATGCTATACGTATGTTGGCCAGACTAGAAGAAGTGTAGGGTGTAACAGGCCGCGGTAGTGGATCCGCTGGACCACCGCAAGCGATGGTGGAAGCCCACATCAGGGAGCAGAATCTAAGTAGGTCCCGATATTCACCAGAGCCCGCCACAAAGCGGGATGGACTTGCTGCGGCGGGAAACTACCAGGTCGCTACCCCTGACGTGACTTGCTTGCGGAGGCAGCCGAAGTGTGGCGAGGTAAAAAGTCGGTAGGCAGGCTCGTAGTCCCCTCTCAGTTTTCCAGAGCACTATGTGAAATGAAAGGGGAGCTCTGATTGGTTACTATGGGCAACAAAGTGAGTTTTAGACCTAGGCAGTTTTCATACATGTGGCCCAATGTGTCTGAATTGAGATGGTGCGTTTTAGAGAGTATTAAGGGTGATAATCCTAAACAAATTAAGGAGAGACTATTGAGAAGGGAGGTTTATTGGATAGTGTCCCTTGAGTCAAAAAATCCAAAAGGACTGAATGAAGATCTTAATTTTAAAGTGTTTTTATAATTAGAGTATAATAAAGGGTTAAAATATTAGCAGTTAAATATGGTGAACAACGGCAGCATGCATGTTGGTGTCCTAGCTGTTCCTAGCTATCACTGAAGTAGTGACAATCAGAATTTAAAGGTAATTATATATTTGAAGATGTATGAAAAATGGAGAACCGTTTTAAAGATTTTTTGTATATACACAGAAAAATAAGAGTACAAGAAAGATAATAAATTAAGTTTTGGTCTATATAATATATATGCATGGAAATGTTTTCTGTTTTTACAGGTTTCCCTTTGGACTATGTCAGACCAGCTTTGGATCTATTTCATTAGTAAAATGATTAACGAGGGCTGGAGGGAATTTATTTAAATAGTTTTTTCTTTGCGTTTTGTCTTAATTTTATTCCATTGAATTTCAGTGTTATTAATGGAGATGTCTGACAGACGCCTCTCTATTACTAACATTCGGGCTTGGTGTCAGTCAGTGGTGGTTTTTGTGACCCTGAGGCTGACACTAACCCTGTGTTACTATTACTCCAGTACCCAATGCACCAGAGGTACTGGGAAAAGCTGGGTTACCGTTAGAAGCGGACCCTCTAATGTGATGATCTGCTTCTGGGGCAGTTATAGGCTGGTGTTTTTAGGGTGGAAAGGGATCAGTATCCATGGACTTTCCCATCCTGATAGTATTAGGCTGTAGCTGTCAGTTTTACCTTGGCTGGTTATGGAAAATGGGGGAGTGGGGATCACCAAATCTTATTTTTTTTTCAAAAATAATTTATTGAGAATCTAAAAATAGGCGACAACTGTAATCATTACAGTGCATGCCCATATTTAGATTCTTGATAAATAAATACATTTTCAGAAAAAAATGATGTGGGGTCTCCTCATTTTCCATAATTAGCCAAGGTAAAACTGACAGCTGCAGCCTAATACTATCAGAATCAGAAGGTCCATTGATACTTGTCCCTTACCATTCTAAAAATACCAGCCCGCAGCCACCCCAGAGGTGGACCATCACATTAGCGGGTCCGCTTCTGATGGTTGATGTCAGCCTTGTGGTGCTGATAAACATTGCTGGCTGACACCCAGTCCGAGCGATAGTAATGAAGAGACATCTGTTGGACACCTCCATTGCTAACACTGGTAGAAAATGGAAAAAAGACAAAACACACAAAAACACTTTTATTTAATTAAACACTCTTCAACAACAGCCCTCGTTAACCTGTAAATGAACAAACATAAGACATATATACATACACAGGCTGGATAGAATATTTACCATCCAGAAAAGCTGTCTGACACTACAGTCAGCATGCTATCCAGCATGCAGGACAGCTGTGGGGAGAAAGGTGTGTCATCATCCTGGATACTGGATCCTGGATCACATGCAGGAAAGCTGGGTGATGCCCCATCTCCCACTTGTGGCATCCAGTTTTCCTATCATAGGAAAGCTGAATGCCACTTGTGGGAATTGGGGCATCACCCAGCTTTTCTGTATGCTAGATAGTCTTACCAGTATTGAGGAAAATGGGTGATGTCCCATCACGCACAGATGATACTCAATTAACCTATCTTAGAAAAGCTGGGTCTCACCTATGAGGGAAAAAACTTTGAGATTCTTAGTTCACACGTTTTGATCAAAAAATGTTTAAGCCACCCACGGCTTACAACGAGATCTCAAGGCGGGTGGTCCTACACTATCTTTACCTCTCAATAGAGCCAAATTCAGACTTCTCATTGGGTCAACCGACCTCCATTATCCAGAGAGAAAAAAAAAAACACCAACCTTGCAAACATGCTGCACTGATATAACAGCCTATGTGGGCGAAGTGGGTGAGGTGCAAGAAACCAAAATGGAGGCATCCCTTCCTCCCTATATAGATTAAAAGCAATATATGCCAAATACAACATATAGTTCTGCACAAAAAAAAACATTTCTGAAAAAACACAATGTGAACCTGGGTGCCACTGGCAGGGTTGCGGCATATATATATATATATATATATATATATATATATATATATATATATATATATATATATATACACACACATACATACACGCATACCATTACCAGTGGCACACCAACTGCTAAAAGGGCTATACAATACATGGAAAGCTCCAAAGAAGCATTTATGCTATCTATCATACATGAAAAAAAACTTTGAGATTCTTAGTTCACTTAGTTCCTATGAGGGATGGACATCACCCAGCTTTTCTAAGATAAGAAAACTGTGTGCCCAACACTCCACCATCACTTGTACCCCCCATTCTACCCTCCATTATCTATAACCCTTCTCCCCCCCCCTCCCCAATCTAACCCCCTCTCGTCCCCACCACTCCCGGTCCCTGCTGTGCTGCCCCCACACATGCTGTACTGACCCTGCTATGCTGCCTCTTTCCACACATGCTATACTGACCCTGCTATGCTGCCTCTCTCTCCACACATGCTATACTGACCCTGCTATGCTGCCCATCCCACCACACACACTCTATAATGTCCCTGCTGTGCTGTCCATCACCAGTGGACTGGTGATTGGGGACCCCTGTTCTAGAGGGTGTAAAAAACTCCCATTTTTCAAGATAAGGAAACTCAGCAGGGAGTGACATTACCATCCGGACCACTGATACAGCCTGTAAGAGAGATGGTCGGTAACTAGGGAAGCTTGTGTGCAAAAGCAGGACAGAAGATCTGCTTCTAACTCTGAAGAGAAGCAAAATCAGAACAGCAATGCATTTAGTAATAGTATTTTTTTTTACCTGTCCCTACATGTTTAAAACTAATCAATAAACAATGTAATATTACCGCTGTATAAAGCATTGGTATGGCCTCTCTTGGAATATGCTGTTCAGTATTGGGCACCAGTTTATAGAAAGGATGTAATGGAACTAGAGAGAGTTCAAAGACGAGCAACCAAACTAATAAGGGGAATGGAACATCTTAGTTATGAGGAGAGGTTAAAAGAATTAAACTTATTTAGTCTTGAGAAAATACATGATTAATTTACACTCACCGGCCACTTTATTAGGTACACCATGCTAGTAACGGGTTGGACCCCCTTTTGCCTTCAGAACTGCCTCAATTCTTTGTGGCATAGATTCCACAAGGTGTTGCAACGATGCTCAATTGGTACCAAGGGGCCCAAAGAGTGCCAAAAAAATATTCCCCACACCATGACACCACCACCACCAGCCTGAACCGTTGATACAAGGCAGGATGGATCCATGCTTTCATGTTGTTGATGCCAAATTCTGACCCTATCATCCGAATGTCGCAGCAGAAATCGAGACTCATCAGACCAGGCAACGTTTTTCCAATCTTCTACTGTCCAATTTCGATGAGCTTGGGCAAATTGGAGCCTCAGTTTCCTGTTCTTAGCTGAAAGGAGTGGCACCGGTGTGGTCTTCTGCTGCTGTAGCCCATCTGCCTCAAAGTTCGCCGTACTGTGCGTTCAGAGATGCTCTTCTGCCTACCTTGGTTGTAACGGGTGGCTATTTGAGTCACTGTTGCCTTTCTATCAGCTCGAACCAGTCTGCCCATTCTCCTTTGACCTCTGGCATCAACAAGGCATTTCCGCCCACAGGACTGCCGCTCACTGGATGTTTTTTCTTTTCGGACCATTCTCTGTAAACCCTAGAGATGGTTGTGCGTGAAAATCCCAGGAGATCAGCAGTTTCTGAAATACTCAGACCAGCCCTTCTGGCACCAACAACCATGCCACGTTCAAAGGCACTCAAATCGGCTTCCGGTTCCGGCGCTGCCGAGTGAGGATGTGAGCTGCTGAGTCCTCGCCCCTTTCCTGCCCAGACCGATTACCGCGGACCGCGGCGCCCATCTGCCTGGGCAAGCCCGCAGCGACACCCCGGACCACAGGGGGTCCCTTTTGGATGGAAAGGTACCTCCTCAGAAACACTCCTCGGTCCGAAAATCCCGCGCCCACTATGAGGTTCCCAAGATGGCGGGGACCCGCGCGCAGGCGCGACTCGCGGCCTGCAGCTGCAAAACCAGGCACCCATTTTTAGGAGTGAGAAAGGACGTCGGGAACCTGGATAACGTGGGAAAGGCCACTATTTCTGCCCCCCCAACCCGCCTGCTGCTGCAGGGGACATCAGCAGCTGCCTAGCCCTAAAGCTTTTAGTACTAAAGTGGCCAACAGATAGGCCAGACCTAAAGGGGCCCTAGAGTCCACGTACCAGGCCCTCTCTATCTAAGCTCCAACAGGATCTGAGGCCCCTCCTCCAAATCCCCCGAACGGGAAAATGAGAGTGAAACGATTTAGAGACTGTAATGGTGTTTACAACCAAACTAAAGATCGCGTCAGGCCCCATTTAACACAGAGGGCGCAAAAGATCTAGAAAATCGTGGGGGAGGAGAAATTTTGGAATGGTGGGGCCCCTAAGTCTTTAAAAGGGGGGCGCTGCAAAAATCCCCCAAGATGTACTACCGGAGCCCGGGGATCAACCCCCCTGCGCATCAACCAGCCAAGAATAGGCCCAGAGGATACCCTTTTCTCACAATCTGACCAGCGCCCAGACAGAAGCAGCGCAAGTTATAATAAAATTTCCTAATTAAACGATAAAAGTTGAAGTCCTGAGGCATACCGAAAAATTAGGCCCCCCTCTCTCGGGGGGAAAGCACAAGGTGTCTTTTTTTGAAGACTTCTGGGCGGATGTCTCACAACAAGGAGGCCTTTTGCAAGCTCTGTACGGCGCTCTTTCAAAGGAAAATTCGTTTCCAGCTTATTACCTCTCCCCTGAAAGTTCAAGTTCCAAATGGTCCCCCCCAAAACTTTACTTCCCCGCAAGGAGAGACGGGGGGACCTTCAGGACCTCTAAGGTTCATCCCCATGAGCAACACCCCAGATTAAAAAAAGATGGGGCTCAAAACGGGCTGCTCAAACCCCGACTCGGAAAAACAAGCCTCGGATGGACCAAGCACCGCCCCCCCCCTTTGTCTCCCCTTCGGCCCCGAAAGATCGCCGCCCCATCAAGGAAATTTAGATGGACTGGGACCGGGACTGAGGGGCCCCTCATCGTCATGGAACAAACCCCCCTTTAACCCCCGTGGACTCTGGACTTGCTGGTGAGACCGACCCAGTTTTAGGGCCCTTTAAATTTTAAAACTCTCTCTTATATGGGTTTGGTTATGAGGAACTCGGAAATTCCTACTACTTTCCGGTATCCTTTTGCTGTCCAAAAAAACCCAGGGTAAGATGTGTTGATAGGCGTAATCTTAAATTTAATTTTGCTAGCTAACAACATGGGGGGGCGGGAAGGGGCCCCACTAAAGTTTATTGGTGTCTCATCCCCCCCCCCCGGACAGAAAAAAGGGGGGTTCCCAATTAAACCCCCCTTCCCGGGGAAGAGGGGGTGGTTAACTCCCCTTCCCCTTTTCCCTATAGCTTTCTATATCACAGTCCCGTTTTGGCACGACCTTTTTTTTTTGGGTTTTCAATGTTTACCTTTGTTGTTCTTCAAAATGGTGGCATGTTTCCCCTTTGTGGTTTACTCTTACCCTTTTCCCCTGGGAAAAGTACAACTCAAAAAGCCTGGACCCCCCGGTTTCACACTCGCTTGGGTGGCCTATTTTCCCCCTAATTTGCTCCCATTAGTACATCATCTTGCGAGGATTCCTGGAAGGGAAAGGGGGTCCTTTCCCCCAAAAAAAGGGATGAAAATTTTGAGCATCTACGGAATACGCCCTGATGTCGCTTTTTTGCGGAACCCACTTGCGTGAAGATGTTTTTAAAACAAAATTAGAAGGCTCTGGTGGGAATGTCTGTGGGCCCCCCTCGGTAAAATGGTAAAGGTGGAGTTGTAACCCGTGAAAAAAAAACTTTCCCTTGCCAATTTCTCCCATGATGGAGAAGGGGGGAGATTTTCGCCTTTCTTAAAATGGGGAAAAAAGGGAATTGCTTGTTTAATGTGTATCCCCCCACCGCAAATAACCAGTTTTTTCGAATTTAGGAGGCAAAATCCGAATGATGCTGCCTGTATAGGTAGGGGGCGGTGCCCATGAACTCAGTAGTAGACAGGGGGGAAGATGGGGAGGAAAGGGAAACCACGACTGGACAGCAACCTGTTAGCCAGGGGACAAAAACAAAGCCCTAACACATTTACTGGAAACGACCAACTTAATTGTTTTTTGGGAGGAGGAAAATCCAGAGGGTAGGGGACTATACATTTATTCCCCCGCCCCCACCAATCATGGTGGACTAATATCCCCTAAGTATCAAAAAAATTTATAAAAACCGAGTCGGGATGCTCAGATCCTGGATATGTTAATCGGATCATACCCCAATCACCTAGACCTAGTGGAGGTTTTCCCCAAAAGGATCGGATTTTATCTGGAAATTCTCCTTATTGGCCAAGACTGATTATTTTAAGATTGCGAAGGGGTGGGGGATAGATTTTGATCTAATAACAAACCCCACCGCTCAGTCCTGCTTTTACTGGGCAAATTTAAGGTGTCCTAGGGGCAAGATCATAGGCATACACCCTTACACAAACGAAAAATGACTGAATTTATAAGGGGCCTCAGGGGCAGTGGATCCGCTACAGAGCCTTCCACTCAAAAACGAAACAAAAAATAGGGTGAAAGGGGAATGGGCAAAGAGGGATTTTGACATTTGGGTAGAGCGGAGGGAAGAGCTGCATGATTCCCCCCAGTTACACTCTTTTAGACAGGGGAAAATCGGGGAAAATTTCTCGAGGCCCTGAAGGGACAATACAAATTTTCTCACATAAGGGCTATGATAAAGTCAGGGGGAGGTTTTAACCTCACCCCCGGCAAAAATTTTAATGAGACCCTTGGGTGCTTTTACACCTTCCCCCCTTACTTGCGGCCCCTTTTGAGAAAGGAAGAGGGGGGGCAGGAAATTCCCTCGAAACTAAAAAATGCAGTCTTCGGGGCTCCAAAGGGGATTCCTAAACCGGAAAATTTCTGAATTGGGAAATACGGACCGCAATAAAACAGCTGAAACTGGCAAGGCCCCCTGGCCCTGATGGGTTCTCTGGGGAAATGAAAAATCCTGATAGGGGTTTTGAAATTTCCCCAACCCTACCACATAATTTTAAAAGGTTTTCAAGAAGGACTACAGACCAGAATCAAAAAAAAGCTTTCATTAAAAATGATACCAAAAAAAGGGGGAAAGATTCCCCTCCTCCCGGCTCATATAGGGGCCTATTAACTCATACCGTGGACCAAAAATTGCTGTCAAAAATTATGGCCCCCGTCTTGCAGAACTAATGCCTATACTGATAGGGCCCTCGCAAAAGGGTTTTATCAAGGGGGTCAGCGGGGAGGGAATATTTGGAAAGTTTTGGGGTTATGGATAGGATCAAGACAGTCCCCCTCTGGGGAACACCCTGTCTTAGTGAACTTGGACGCCGAAAAAAGGCCCTTTTACAATGTTCGTGGGGGGGGCTTGGGTGGTCCTAGAAGGATGGGGATATTGGGGGTTTAAGACCTTTTTATCTTCTATTTCCCCGAACCCCGGGGGGCCCGGGTGCATACACCCGGGTTTTATCTCTTCCCCCAAATTTACCTCCCAAAAAAGGGCCAGACAGGGATCCCATTATCACCCCTTCTCTTTGACCTTGCCCTTGACCCCCTCGGATTTCCCGGAGGAATCAGATCTCTTTACAGGGTTTTTACACTGGCCCCCCAGAAATTAAAATTGCGTCTTTGCAGACGTCTGATTTCTTTATGTCGAACCCGCAGGCTCCCTACCACAGGGTTTTTGACCCCTTTTTGAATGTTTGGCGATCTATCAGGTTACAAGGGGAATGCAGCAAAAGGAGCTCCTTGTGGGTTTCAACACACAAAGATCAATGGGAGAGCCTGGGCATTGATTTGCAGTTGCCCCAGTCAAATTCATATTTAGAATCAATTAGGTAAAACAACCCACACCAAAAATTTGCTAAATTTCCCCCCCATCATCAACAAGATTTCCCCCCGATTTTAAAGCGTTGGGAATTTCCTCCCCCTGTCTATGACCCGGGGATGCCGGGGCCTTTAAAATGATCAGCTTTCTAAACTGCTCTCCCTTTTTACAAACTCTTCCCTTTCTTCTTAAACATTTCGGATGTAAATCGAATTTCCCCTCAATATTCTCAAAAATTTCTGGGCGGGGAAAAAACCCCCCAATAGCTCTTAAAAAAAAATTGATGTTACCAACGGAAAGGGGGTTTGAACCTCCCGGACATCAGGGGGGACAATTTTGCATGTTTTAAAAAGCGACATGTGTGGACCCCGGGGGGGGGGACTTAGCGACTCAAATGGGAAAAAAAAAAAGAAAGGGAACCCCGATGCGTCCTTTGGGACCCCCCGCCCCCCTCCCAACGAAGTACCAACCCCCCCCTGATCAAATCTTTTTATTATACTTCGAGATACGATCATGGCTTTTGGGAAAAGTCCCGGGAAAGGGGGGGGCCACCCCTTTCTGATCCTTTAAGGGTATGCCCCTCTGGGTCACCCCCGAGTTTTTCCCCTTTGGGGTTTCAAATCGATGTTCAAGGGTGGAGGGGAGAGGTTGAAGATAGCGGGACAGTCTACATGCAGGGAACAGAGGGGCTCTCGCCCCCAGAAATGCTGGCAAAGTTCTCCTTACCTAGTCCCAAGATTCAGCGGCTTACCAAAATTTACCACTTTGTCCTCTAGGTTGGCGATGTCTCAAAAAGGAAACTTCCCCAAATACTTTGACGTTTTATTTATTCCCAAAAAAGAAAGCGTTCTTCCTGGGCTTTATAAGTCCATAAGAGAAGGATTTTGAGCCGTAGGAGGGGACAGGTTTTCCAATCCTGGGCCCGCGGTTAAATGACCCCCCGCTGCCAGACAAAATATCAAGGGCTATCAACAGTCAAAAAGCACGTCATTTGCACAAATTGGGGGAAAAACCCACTTTAAAATTGCACACAATGCCATTTAGGCTTTTAACCCGCCCCCCTCCAATTTCTATGGTTACAAAAAGTGCCCCCAAATGTGGAAGCCAAAAACCGACTTGTGGCATGGAATTTGGGAGTGTGCCCACCACGAGTTTTTGGGGACGTTTTGTGTCCTACATTGGGTACATTTAAAAATTTTTCTGGAAAAATGCCATGCTTCTTATTTTCCATACCCTAGACCCCCAGAGGGGAGGGGACGGGGGCAATCTGCTGAACCCGAGACTCCCAGCAAAAATCCAAAAATAGCGATTTTTTAGCTAAAAGTTGTTGCTACCTTTTGGGGTTAAGCCCACCCACCTAAAAAATTTTATATTGAAGACCCCCTATAAATTTGGAAACGGAGAGGCATAAAAAAGCTTGCATGTGGGCTTTTTAGCGCTGGCGTCGTTTAAGATCTCACTTCTAGATAGGAGATAAGATGTTGATGCAGACGTTTCAATACAGGGTTGGTACTTAAAAGGGGGGCATCGGCGGATCCCTGGGCAGGCTGGAGGTGCATGACGCAATTGGGGAAAGGGGGGAGAGGCTTGTGGAGACGCCCTTGTTGACGCAGCCATGGGGCTACAGGATAGAGGGTTTTTTTTCTTTTTTTGCACGCAATCCCATACAAACTTTGAGAGTACACCTTGTTGTGAAGTTGCACAATGTGTTGAAAAATTTTTTTCAGGTTTTTTTGTTTGTCTTTGTCCCATCACACGTAAATCAGATATGGTTTTAGTCTTTTGCAGTTGTCTACAAAAAATGATGTATCAAGACACTCTGTAACCCCCAAAAGATTGTGACGCACTTTATCTTCTAGATCCTCGACTCTGAATTTTTTTTGATTTTCTTTTTTTAAAATATTGTAAATGTGATTTGTTTCATTTTAATTTTAAAATTTCCAAAAACATTGTTTAAAAAAAAAAAAAAAGGGACTCAAATCCCCTTTTTTCCCCCTACTGATGCTCGGTTTTTATGCAGGGGTTGTCTTGACCATGTCACATGCCAAAGCCCGATTGCCGCAATGATTGGTGATTTGAAAATTAAATGTAACGAGCAGTTGGGCAGGGGTCCTAATAAGTGTCCGGTGAGTGTATATGCGTATATAAATAGCCCCTACAATGAGTATGGGGAAAAGCTGCCCATTACACTTCTAGCATCCACACCATAGGATACAACACCAGCATTTCACACATTGATATGCAGGGGGTACCCGCCTCTTTGCACCTGAACCCAACCTTTCAACTGGACCCTCCTTTTTCCTAGATAGGTTCCCCTTTTTTTCCTATAAAAATCATCCCGTTACAAAAAAATGGTACACCCCCCCACATTTTTTGTAATTTTTTGCATTACATATATTTCGTGGGGCAAAAATAAAGAATGACACTTTAATACAGTCTAAAAATAGTCGCTTGTATCAAAAAAATTCAATTTGGTGTGCCCCCAAAAAAAAATCAACAACAGAAATAAATGTCTAAACTACGGGCAAAAAAAGGGGACCCCCCTAATAAAAGGGGACACATTTTGTGTGTCCACCTTAAATTTTTCCAGCACTGTTTTAATTCCTTGAGCATGAATTTCATTTGGCTTCACATTGCAGCCACTAAGTATCTTCCACCCCTCCTGATGAATCAAGACTGGTGGATGTTAGAGACCCTTGCGTTCCCCACCTTTCCCTTTGAGGATGTCCCTCAGATGCTCAATTGGATTTAGGTCTGGAAACCCAGTCTAGCACCTTAACCCTCATTTTCTTTAGCAATGCATTGGCTGTCTTGGAGGTGTGTTTGGGGTCATTATCATGTTGGAAAACTACCCCGTACCCATTTTTAAGGGAGGGGGTCATGCTCTGCTTTTAGTTTTCACAGTACATGTTGACATTTATGGTTCCCTCAAAAGAACTGAGCTCCCCACAGTGGCAGCATTTTTTCAAAGGTTTAAACCCTGACACTCCCACCACCATGTTTGACTTTAGGGGAAAACACACTTGTCTTTTATTCCTTTTCCTGGTTGCTGCAAAAACACGCTTGACACCATCTGAACCAAATAATTTTTCTTGGTCTCATCAGAGAACGGGACAGGGGTTTCCGAACCCTGCCTTTTCTGCTTTTTTTCAGCAAACGTTTGCAGCCGTTCTTGTGCATCTCCAGAAAAACTACCTTCGGATGACGCCTGCAGACCATTTGATACAGTGTGCATCTATATCGAGCACTGACGCACCCCTCAAACTCTGAACATACGGCTGCACTCATACGCTTTTTTTAAAAAACAATCTTGGGGTATAAAAGCTGTGCATGGCTTCAACTTCTTTTTGGGCGACCATGGCGAGGTCTGTTTGAGTGGGAAATTGTCTATTAAACGCTGTAATGCTTGGGGACCATGCGCAGCTCAGTTTCAGGGTTTGGCAATCTTCTTTATGTGGAGCAACAATTCTTTTTTTTCTGATACTCAGAGAGTGTGGCCATGAGGTGCCAGGTTTAACTTCCAGTGACCAGAGTGCGATAACACCAAAATTAACACACCTGCCATCCCATTCACACCTAGACCCTTGTAACACTAATAAGTAACATGACACCAAGGAGTTAAAATGGCAAAATTGGGACAATTTGAACAATTTCACTTAGGGGTGTATTA
Organism: Phyllomedusa bahiana; assembly: GCA_025379985.1. NCBI lineage: Eukaryota > Metazoa > Chordata > Amphibia > Anura > Hylidae > Phyllomedusa > Phyllomedusa bahiana. The sequence goes on along the minus strand of JAODAL010022435.1, from coordinate 12,759 downwards.
TTTTGTTGCCAGCAGTTAGACATTGATGCTGTTGTGTTGAGTTTATTGGTGAGATAATCTCCAAAAAATTAGGATCACGCAATAGAGAAACGAGAGTCGACTTTTGAACACATATATTTACTATTTTCATAGGCAAACTAAACACGATCAGTTCATCTATAGAACTCTAATCAGTTACTTTTAGTTGTTTACAATAGAGAACGAAGAGTTTTAGGTTTGCCTATGGCAAAATAGTAAATAGAGTTATTGTGAGGGCACAACAAATTTACACAGTTAAACAAGCTGTACACTGACTACTTTACATTGTATCAAAGTGTCATATCTTCAGTGTTGTCTTATGAAAAAATATAATGCAGTATTTACAAAAATGTGAAGGGTGAACTCACTTTTGTAATATACTGTACATGAGCATTAAAGGGAACCTGTCAGGTGGTTTATGTTGCCCTGAGAGCAGGATATAATAGAGGAAGAGAAGGTGAGCTCTGAGACATATAGGTTTACATGATTTAGGATGCAGGATTTCTGAGCTAAAAACACAGAAATAGTGACCGGACTCCTTTAGAGACAGTGAATGTCCTGCCGATCCCTTCCACATACAGTGATTGACAGCTTTCCCTGTATTGGTGTGTGTACAGAGCATTTTGTTTATCACTGTATGTGGACGGGGGTTCACTCTATGTTTCATTTTCTTTCTCAGAAATCCAAATCACTTAAACCTATATATCACATTGCCCAGCTTTTATCTCTCTATTATATCCTGCTATCAGATAGGGCAGTATAAACCACCTGACAGGTTCCCTTTAAGCAGACAAAATGTAGTCAAAACTAGACTACACTTTGTCCAGTGAAGCCCTTGGACACACCACAGATATGCCGTGGTATACAAACAAAAAACGAAAAGAAAAAACACCCGCAACAACAAACACACAAAGCACCAAAACAACAAAAAAAAAAAACAACAAAACAAAAAAAACAAAAACAAAAAAAAATGAAAACAAAAAACCAACACACAAAAAACCAAAACAACCAAACAACACAACAAAAAAACCAAAAATAAAACAACAAAAAACCAAAACAAACCACAAACAAAAAAAAACAAAAAAAAACCACACCACCTAAAAAACACAAAACCTAACACAAAAAAAAAAAAAACCTAAACAAACACACCGAAAAAAAAACAAACAACCACACAACAACAACACACAAGAAAAAATCAAAAAAAACAAAACCAAAAATACAAACAAAAAACAACAAAAACCAAAAAAAAAAACATCAAAACAAAACAACAAACCCAACAAACAAAAAATAACAAAAAAAAACCAAAAAAAAATAAAAAAAGCACCCAACAACAAACAAACAAGAACAAAAAAAAAGCCAAACACCTTACAAAAAACACGAAAAAAAAAAAAAAAAAAAAAAAACCAACCAAAAAAAAACCACACAACCAAAAAAAAAAACAAACAAAGAAACACAAGAACAGACACCTTCAAAAAACACCAAACACAAACACAAACAAAAAAAAACACACAAAACAAACAGCACAAAAAACACAAAAACAAAACCAAAAAAAACAACAAAAAACAAAAAAAAAACAAAAACAAAGAAAAAAAAAACCAACAGAAAAAAAACCTGCAATAACCATTTTGCTGGTAATTCGACATTTACTTGCAGCATATGGATAATTTCTGGATGTGAACATATCCTAAGGCTGGGCTTATAAATAGTGGTAGTGTGCAGTGCAGCTTATCACCATACAGAAATAAAGTACTTTATGTGTTTTTACCAGAAACGTAAGCAGTTTTTCAGTGCGGTTATTGGCCATGTGGTTTTTACAGATGAACCGTTTAGAATTTGACAGTAATAATTGGCTGCATTACATGGTTCTGCATTACGTGCAGACAGCCTAAGCCTCTGTTCATATTTGTGTTGTGGCCTTCAGAGGCACAATGATGCACTGTATCCATTGTACAAGAGACCTCATTGTCTTGTAATGAGATCTGTCTGCTTTCAATATGTAGCTCTGAGATTTGTGTTAAAAAAATTAAAAGTATTGGGTTAGGATGGATTTTTAGCTTTTCACTGTAATTAAGAAAGTTTCTATTTAAAGACAAGCAGAGGTTTTCAAAATGGTAAGGAAGTGAAATTCAATTACACCCCTTAAGTACCCAGCCTGGTTTGGCCTTCCTGACCCAGCCTATTTTTTGAAATCGAAAATGTGACCCATTTATGTGAGAATAAACATTTGACACTTTTCCCTATCCATGTGATCAGCAGATTGTTTTTCCTCGGAAACATTGTGCTTAAGTTTTAGTAAAAATTTTTTATCCATACAATCCTTGTTTTGTTTGTGAAAAATATCAAAATTTCATGAAAATTGGAAAAATATGGCGATTGAAAGTTGCAAAATTTCTGCGTGTAAGACAGATAATTTATTCACCACAAAATAGTTCATAACTACAGCATCTACCATATGTCCCCTATAGGTGTGGCATCATTTTTAAATGTCTATTTTTTTTTTTTTTAACGTCATTAGAGGTCTGTTAGAAATTTAGTCAGTAATTTCTCTAATTTTCAGAAAATTTGCAATATACATTTTTTTAGGGACCACACCAGTTCTGACGTGGCCTTTGAGGGGCCAGTATGTTAAGATAGCCCCATAAATAAGCCATCTAAGAAACTAGACCCCTAACGTATTTACAACACTATTTAGAATTTGAATAACCCTTAGATATTTTCACAGAAAATACAAGCAAAGTGGAGGGGAAATTTTTAAAGTTCACTTTTTTTTTGCAGATTTTTCAATATTTAACCATTATTCACTGAATTCCGGTAAATGTGACTAGGAAATGCAACTTAATATCAATTTCCCCAGGTCAGCCGTTTTTAGAGGGGATATTCCATATGTGGCCCTAGTGCAGTTTTTGGCTCAACCATCAAGACCCAGAATCGGAGGAGCACTACCGGTCTCTGGGGACTCATTTTTCAATAACGATTTTATTAGGCGCCATTTCGTTTTGGGGACACCCTAAGTGCTAAAACTTAATAAACTCCCCTAAAATAAATAAATTTGGGAAACTACACCCCTTAAGGAATATATCCAGGGTGCATTGAGTATATTATACCCCACAGGTTGATTCACAAATTTTTTTAGCATAAGGCTGTGAAAAGTAAAAAAAAAAAATTTCCAATAATCTCAATTTGAGCTTAAAAAATGTTTCACAGATACAAGAATCTGGAAAAAACAACCTAAAAACTTTGTTAAGCAATTTCTTCCAGTTTGGCAATACCCTACATGTGGGGTAATCTGCTGTGTGGGCGCATGGCAGGGCGTATAAGGAGGAGCCGCTAACTGGCTTGTGGAACGCAGATTTTGGTGGGGCCATGTCGCATTTGCAAAGCCCCCACAGTATCAGAACAGGTGAAACATTCCAGAATTCGCCCATTTTGGATTCAACACCCATCAGGATCTCATGCTAGGGTGTACTGTGCATTTTGGATGCACAGGTGTTTCCATGTTTTTTTTAGCATTGGCAATGAAATGGGGGAAAAAACGGCTGTTCGGGATCATTGTTTTTTGAGTTTCAATTTTACAGCATTTGCCGTGGAGTGTAAATGATGTGATAACTTTACTATGGGGGGTGTACAATTACTATGAATAAGATTTTAAAAAAGTTTTTTTCTGTTTTATTACTTTTACACAGTAGAAATACTCATATAAAAAATTGCGTTTTTTTATGTTGTCCTATTCTGACAGCCATCACTTTTTTATTTTGCTTGCGTGCAGAGCTGTGGTAGGGCTTGTTTTTTTGCGGGATTAGTTGAAGTTTTTATTGGTTCCATTATGTGATGCATATGATGCAATTTCACTTTATATTAAGTTTTTGTGAGATGTTTTTGAACCAAATACAGCACTCTGGTAGTGTTTTTTATTTTTTATTTATTTTTATAGCGTCACTGTACAGTATCATATGACATGGTAGCGTTACTCAGCCGGTCAATAAATTACACCGATACCCAATTGTATTTTTTTTATGTTTTACTGCTTTAATACAATAAAAAACACCTTTTATTCAAACAGGAGAAATACGTTTTTTTGCATCACCATAGTTTTTTGAGAGCCATAACTTTTAAATTTATTCTTGCTTGGAGCTGTGTAGGGACTTGTTTTTTGCGAGAGGAGTTGACGTTATTTTATTAGTATCATTTTTGGGGGGACAAGGCTTTTGATGCTTTTAAATCCATTTTTTTTGGAGGCAGGGTGAAGAAAATACTGCATCCTAGTAGTGTTTTTTATTTTTTATTTTTTAACAGAGCTCACCGTGCAGTATACGCTGATAAGTTAGCTTTACTCATTGGGTCGTACGATTATGCGATACCCTAATTTAATAATAGTTTTTTTTTTATGTTGAAGCACTTATTAAAAAAAAGAAAAGTGTTTTTTAGTTGGTAAAACAATTATTTTATCATCGCTATCTCTGAGGAGCTAACATTTTTTATTTTTCCGTATACAGAGCTGTATAAGGACCTTTTTTTTTGCGGAATGAACTGAACTTTTAATTGGTCCAACTTTGGTGTTTAGAGAAGTTTTTGATCGCTTTTATTCCATTTTATGTGCTCGCGGGGATGAACAATAGATCTTAAATTCTGTGATTGTTTTTTTTTTTTTTTTTTTTACGGGCGTTCACCAGTAAGGGTTAATTAAACATGACAGATTTATAGCCGGTCGTTACGCACGCGGCGAAACCAACTAGGGTACTTTATTTATTTTTGAACATTTATTGGGCGCATTGCGTTTTCAAAGGGGAAAAGGCGGTGTACGTATTTTATTTTAAATTTTTCGTGTTTTGGTTTTTACCTTGTTTTCACTTTTTTTATTACTTTTTTTTAACATTTTCACAATTTCATTTTACTTTCTTCCCCATAGGGGATTGAAATGAGAGAATCTTTAGATCCCTCATTCAATAGAATCAGTGCATACATGTTGCTATGACTGGTTTCCTATGAAAACTGTCAGTCCACCATCCGGTCATGCCCACAGGGCCCGGTCCTGGGCGCGTGACGTCACAGACAACCAAGACATTCTCGTGCCCTCCGTGGTGTCAGTAAGAGGCAGGAGCTGGCACGGATCGCCCATCCGTGTGGCTGCTGCCTTAGCCACAGCGACCGGAGGAGCGATCTCCTCCCTGCGATCTCCTTAGTTATTGCGACCCGATGGTCGCGATCATTTCGGGGTTATCCGCGCCCCCCCCCCCCGGAGCCGATCCGGGGTCGGGCCGATGCTGCCGGGATTCAGCTGTAATATAACTACATATCCTTACGTCCAGTGCGTGATCCCCCAAACACCTGGACTTATGGAATACCCAAGGTCGTTAAGGGGTTAACGGGTTTGTGCCACCACAGACATTTATCCCTTATCCTGAGTCTCATTTTATTTCAAATGTTTTCACTGAAATTTTCAAATAAACAAAAAAATACAAAGTCACTAAGTCTGGGTGTCCTTATTCCTTTTGACAAGTAGTAATCACTCTTTTCAATGTTAAAGGAGTTTTCTAACACGTTCCACTGTGTTTAAATAGAAAATTATCTTCAACTTACCTCTCCCATCACCACTGTAACGGGTTGGTGGATTTGCTGGACTGCAGCAAGCGATGATAGTTAGCCACACCAGGGAGCGATCTAAGTACCCCCGGTATTCAACACAAAGCCCGCCCACAAAGCGGGATGGACTTGCTGCGGCGTGAAGCTACCAGGTCGCTACCCCCTGACGTGACTGCTTGCGATGGCGGCCGGGGTAATGTGTTGGAACGAAACATAATCAGCAGGCTAGTCCGGGCAGGCAGGAGATCAGGACGGCGGCAGAGGTTCGTGGTCAAGACGGCAGACTTCAGGACAACGGCAAAGAAGCAAGGTCAGAAACGAAGCGAACGGACTGGTACACGGGGTGATCAATACGGAACTCTCCATAACTCTCTAAAGACACTGAACGCCACACCAACAAAACTGGCAGAGAGAGCAGGGGGCATGTAACAATATATAGGACCAGCGGCCGAGCAATTATGCGACTTACCGTCGCGCTGGCCCTTTTAAATCCAGACCACCCCGCGACCGCGCCCTGAGCCAGCGGTTTACGCGTGTCGGCGGCGCAACAGCAGGAGCAGGGAACACAGGAGCGGGGACGGGTAAGTGACTAGGCGCCGGAGCCTGGGCCGCAGGAGGATGGTCGCGGGCGGCCGCGGCACCCGCTCCGGACCCCCTGTGGGCAGGGGGGATGGCCGCGGGGGGCGACGGCACCCACGCCAGCCCCCATGACAACCACCTTTCCAATGCTGCCAGAACTCCAGTGATTCCCCCACTCCCTCACTGATGACATCACGTTCATGGATCACATGATGCTGCAACCAATCACTGACCTCTGTAATCACATGATTTACATGCAGATTGATTGCAGCTTAATGTAATCCATGAACGTGTTGTCATCAATGAGGGGCAGGATGGAATACTGAAGCTCTGGCAGCACTTGAATGGTGGTGATGGGAAATGTAGGTATGGGTTAATTTTTATACCACAGTGGGAAGTGGTAGAGAGTTTTTAAAAAGTCTAGGAAAACCTTTTTAAGAAATGAAGGTATAGATTATGGGCGACATGTATGAAAACTGTCTAGGTCTAAGACTTTCTTTGTTGGCCATAGCAACCAATCAGAGCGCCCCTTTGATTTCATATAGAGCTATGGCAAAAAGAAAGGGGAGCTCTGATTGGTTGCTACGGGCAACAAAGAAAGACTTACACTGAGACGTTTTCATACATGTCGCCCTATATCTTTAACCCTTAACGCCAAGGCCTTTTATTTTTCACGTTCGTTTTTCCCTCCCCGCCTTCCCAGAGCCATAACTTTTTTATTTTTTCATCTACATAGACATAAGAGGGCTTTTATTTTTCAGGACAAGATGTACTTTCGAAGGATGTTATTTATTTTATCATAGAATACAATGGGAAACCGCAAAAAATTCTACGTTGAACAAAATGTGAAAAAAATACACTTGCACCATGTTTGCGGGAGTTTTGCTTTTACAGCGTTCAATCTTCGGTATAAATGATGTGTTATCTGGATTCTACAGGTTGATATGAATTCAGCAATACCAAACATGTAGGGTTTCCGTTCTCTTTTGGTATTGTAAAAAAATTCCAAACATTTTCTATCTTTGAACTTTGCGCTGCGGCGCTATTTTCTGCAGTGAATGACCTTTTTGTACTAACACCCATATACATGAGTGAGGGGGCATTTTTTGCAGACTGAAATATACTTTTTATTGCTACCAGTTTGGAATACATGCGACTTTTTTGATTAGATTTATTCCAATTTTTAGGGGACATGAAATGACCAAAAAAAACACAATTTTGGCACTTGGAATGTATTTCTTCTATGGTGTTCAGCGCATAGGATAAATGATATTATATTTTAACAGATCTGTCTTTTTTGGACGCGGCGATACCAAATATGTGTAACTTTTTGATTATTTTATTTTTTTATTTGTAATAAAATATTTGTAATATTTTTTGATTTTTTTTTTACACGTCATAACTTTTTTTTTTACTTTAACTTTGAGTCCTCCTAGGGTACTACACCACATACAAAGATAGCGGTTTTACAACGTCCTGCCTGAGGCCGGAAGTAGCAAAATTCAAAACATGGCGGCGATGGAACCCTTCACAAGCAAGGCTTCCAGCTGTCATATTAAGTGACCAGGAGCATGCGATTTCGCTGTGGGCGCCTGGATCGAAGTGAGGAACGTTGCGTGGCACTGTTTCTCATTGATTTAGACACCACAGCCATCCTTGCAATTAGCAGTTAACACCCGGCAGCTATGTAGCAGGATCGCCATACCTCCCAAGTGTCCCTACAAGCAGTCCCCGGGTTACATACGGGATAGGGACTGTAGGTTTGTTCTTAAGTTGAAATTGTGTGTAAGTCGGAACAGGTATATTTATTAAATGTAACTCCAGCTAAAACAATTTTTTTTTTCGTTTTGGATAGTGCAGGGAACAGTTTTTACATTTGTTTTGCTGTCTGTGCCCTTTTTAAGAAAATTTCACCTAATGTTCTGTACAGGGCCGTCTTTCCCATTGGGCCAGGTAGGCGCTTGCCCGGGGGCCCCACAGCCTTGGGGGGCCCCTCCCGGGCAGCCGCCTACCTTGCCCAGGGAGCGACACCCCCTGCGGCGGGTCCCAGCGCGACACTCGCAGGGGGCCCCCCGGCCCCCGCCGCGTCCTTTAAGCAGCGCAGGAGATTATGACATCACCTCCTGCGCCGCTGGGGGATTCCTCGGGGCCGGCAGCCCCCAGCTTTCCCGGGTAGGAAATACCGGGAAACAACGTCCCGGCGTAGGGGGGGTGTGATATTCACGCCGTCCGCCGGAAACAAGTCCCGGGGGCGGACCACAGCAGGGGGCGCGGATGGAAATAACAATTTTAAAAAATTTGTTTTTTTTTATCTACAGGGGACACTTGGCTACGGGGCATAGGGGACACTGGTACAGGGGGCTATAGGGGAACTGGCACAGGGGGTATAGGGGAACGGCTACAGGGGCTAAAGGGACACTGGGTACAGGGGGGGACAGGGGACACGGTTTTCAGGGGGGTTGGGGACAGGCTAAGGGGGCTACGGGGGGACACTGGCTAAAGGGGCTACAGGGGACACGGCTACGGGGGCTACAGGGGACATGGCTACAGGGGGTACGGGGACCCTGGCTACAGGGGCACGGCTAAGGGGGCTATGGGGGACACTGGCTACAGGGGCTACAGGGGACACTGGGCTACAGGGGTTAGGGACACGGGCCTACAGGGGGTAAAAGGGGACACGGCTACAGAGGCTTTAGGGAATGGCTACAGGGGGGCCTGGTACGGGGGCTATAGGGAACTGGCTACAGGGGGCACGGGGGGCCCTGGACAGGGGGCATAGGGGGGACACTGGGCACAGGGGCTACAGGACACTGGTTTACAGGGGCACAGGGGACATGGCTACGGGGGCTATGGGGGACACGGGCTACAGGGGGCATGGCTACAGGGGGTAAGGGACATGGCTAAGGGGGGCTACAGGGGACACTGGCTACGGGGGGACACGGGCAAACGGGGGGGCACAGGGGACACTGGACAGGGGCCCCAGGGCTACAGGGGGGAAAACGGGGGACACTGCTACAGGGACAGGGGCACGGGGGGCAAAGGGGACACTTGCTACGGGGGGCTACAGGGGCCCTTTTCTTCAGGGGACGGGCACGGGGGGCCCTTTCGGGGGACCGGCTACAGGGGGGCTACAGGGGAACGCTCAGGGGCTTCGGGGGGACAGGCACAGGGGGCTACAGGGGACCTGGTACAGGGACGGGGCTACAGGGGGCATTTATATAAGGGGGTAATACGGGCAGAGGGCTATTAAGGGGGGCATACAAAAAGGGGCTGTATAAAAGGGAATGTATTTGGGGGGGCTATGAAAAGGGGAGCATTACTATGGGGGGTAAAAAAGGGGGCTAATTCTTTTTTGGGACCATAAGTTATACAGGGGGTTTAAATAAAGGGGCCAACATTTTAAAGGGGGCTGTAAACCTACCTACAGGGAGCATATTTCCCACAAAGAGCGTAAACCTATAGGGTCTACTACCTACCACCAAAGGTGGGGAACATTTTTTACCTATTTATTTTTAAAAGGGGGTGTCCATAACACATTGGAAAAGGATTTTAAGAAATTTGTGGGGGTTTCATTTTCCCGGGGGAGTTGCGGCCAAAGAAGGTGTCATGGTGGTCTGGGCAAAGGAGGGGAAAAAAACGATTTTAAGGAAAGACAGACAGAGAGGACATCTCCCCTGATCCCTGGTTAGGGTTATTTTTTCTTCTATATCGACCCGTCGTATCTTGTCATGTAATGTTGGGGCCTAGCTTTTAGATGGGGGGCTTAGGCAAAAGTTTTTAGCAGTAATCTATATATTTTTTTCCCTGTGAGTAGTTTGAGGGGGGGGCCCAGTGCAAAAAGGCCTGCCCAGGGGGCCCCCAATTAGTGCTGTAAAAAAGGGCCCTGGTTCTGAAACCCCTGTGCACGGGGGAAATGCGGCATTTGGTTATCATGGATTGTGCCAGGGGTTTAAAATGTCAGCCATGCCCAAAAATCTCCGTTTGAAACTGGGGGACGAAATGAAAATTTGGGGGAACTTTTGAAAAACGGGGCCTGCCTGTATTTTGGAGGAAAAGTCCCTATTTTTAAACCCCCCAGGTCCCTCGGGTCCCTTTTTAGCTCTAAAAATGTCCCTCTTTTTAAATTTGGGGAAAAGGGAAGTTTTGGGCGTAAATTTAAACTATCTTGTTTTAAAAAGTATCTGTTTTGTTTTAAATTTTTTGAAATATTACATAAAAACCTTAAATTAATTTTTCATTTTTGGGATCCCAATGCAATCCTGAAAATTTGGCATTTGGGGTTTGGGCGTGGTTAAAAGGGTTTTCCTTGGTTTTGATGTCTTGTTTTTTGGGCAGGGTTTTAGAGGCAGGGCCTAACATGTCCCTCTTTGCAACCCCAAAAAATTTTGAGGTTTAGAACCCGAAACGGGCGATCCTGCAACAAAGAAACGGGTACTTTTTTTGGGGGACGTACTTATACTCCAATGTCGGGAAAGGGGTTTAAACCCCCCTTTCCGACGGAGGGTCTAGTAAATTTTTCCTAAATTTTTTCCTCCTCGCCTTCTAAAAGCCATAACATTTTTTTTTCCACCTACAAAGACACTTTAAGGGCTTTTATTTTGCGGACAAAAATGAAAATTTTCTAAGGGTGTTATTCATTTTTACTTAAGCATAAAGGGGAAGGGAAAAAAAAATGCTAATTTGGACAAAATGTAAAAAAAAAAACAACTTGCGCCATGTTTGCGGGAGGTTTTTTTTTAAATGGAGTTTATTTTTCGGTAAAAAATTATGTGGTTTCCTGTATTCTACAGGCGATTCGAAACCGGCAATACCAAACAGGGAAAGGGGTTTTCGTTTTGTTTTTGGGACTGTAAAAAAATTCCCCAAAAATTTTCTATTCTTGAAATTTTCGCCGTGGCGCCCCTTTTGTGGGGGGGACCAATAACTTTTTTGTTTCAAACACCCGGACGTCAGTGAGGGGGCATTTTTTGTGGGCTGAAGCAAAACTTTTTATTTCTTGCAGTTTGGAATGCATTTTAACTTTTTTATCCTTTTTTTTCTAATTTTTTAGCAAAAAAAAATGACCAAAAAAACCCCAATTTTTTGGGGTTTGGAAAATTTTTTTTTTTTGTCTAAAGGGTGTTTTTAGCGTACGGGAATTTAAAAATTTTTATAAATTTTTTAGAAACGGTACTTTTTCCCGAACGACGATACCAAAAAATGTGGAACCTTTTTTTATTTTTTTGTTTTTTTTTTTGTAAAATAGGGAAAAAAAAAAGGGGGGGGTTTGAACTTTTTTAAAAATTTTTTTGGGACTTTAAAAAATTTTTTTATTTATTTTTTACTTTAACATTGAGTCCCCCTATAGTGCTTCCCCACTAGGGGGGCGATCTTTAAATAAGCCTAAGCATTGATAACAATGCATTAGGCTGTACCAAAGATGGCTTTCCCCCCCTTTCTCCCCTATGGGGGAAGGGGGGAAATTAAAAACAGGGCACTATGAAAGCCTTCAAAATCTTCCCGCCCCCATGTTAGGCGATTGGGACTCAGCGATCTAAACCGCTGAACCCCAATCGGACTGAAGAACGGTCGCGACTCTGCCCCCTTGTGTGAAACCCCCGGGTTTTTAGCTGAAATTTAGCCGTAACACCCGGGTGGCCATGAAACGGGGATGTGCTGCGATCCCGTTTCAAAGCCGCTTCCGGGATATACTACTCCTACAAAAAGGGTCGGAAGGGGGTTTAAGGAACTTTAAAGGTTAGCTCAGGGTTAACATTTACTGGAAAAACCCTAAAAGAAAAAATTATTAAATAAAACAATCCACCCAGCGGGAAGCCGGATGGGTGTTATTTTTTCTTAAATAAACTCCATTTCCCTCTCTCTGCATTCATAATTGTAACATTCCATCTGTTAGGTTTAAAAATAAAAATGGCAGAGCTATCCCAAATTGCTTATTTATGTATCAACCAGAACTGAGGCATCAGAATGGATTCTAAAGAGGTTATTCGGTTCATTTTTTTAATTAAATTTATATGTGTGCTACATTACGTGTTTTTACATTATTTACAGTATTATGTTTATAGCTGTAAGTAATGATGTCCCCTTACTACTTCATAGACTATAGAAGCTCCAGCCTCTAGCCAGCCATGCCGGGAATAGTAACTGTCTGGCATTAGTCGGGGCTTTGTTCTATTATGCGTCACAGCTTCATATTTATGACTGTTAATGTTATTTTTTTTTACTATGTAATGCTCCCCCAGTGGTAAAGGGTTCCCTTGTTTTTATATTTACGTGCTCTCCTTTAAAATTTAATTTTCCCTAGACATTGTTTTTCCTCTTTTCCTCCCTCTCTTTAATCACGTCCTGTTTCTCTTGTCACCAGTTGGCGCAAACAGACGTACTGACTTACTGTGATGTAGCATTGTGTTTTGACCGCATGGCATACCCTTTTCTTCAATAAATCTTTAAAAATGTACCTTTAAACAACTCCATTGCATCTTCTCTAATGCAACGGGTACACGCTGGGAAATTATTGCAGGAGTTCACTGTCACCATTAGTTTATACGGAATCCTCTCACAACCTCTCAGGGGGCTTTCTCCTTA